>OMKY01247267.1:0-14162 GCA_900302395.1 Bregmaceros cantori | reverse complement strand
ATTACAATATAATGTAATATACCTAATAGATGTTTAATAATTATATGTATATATAAATTGGAGTGTTACACAATGTCTTCCCCCAATCAATCTCTACCCACTTTCAAGACTAACCCTGTCACTAAAATAGAAATTTGTGCTCATGAAAAATTACTTCATAAAGAACAAAAAATACAGATAATATAGAAATCTGTTGAAATATGTGCATGCCCAATGTATAACTTATAAATAAATGTATTATCTGCAGGGAATTATAGGTGATGAATTAAACATGATTAATCAGATGGATTACAAATTAATTTCGACGAAACATTTTTATGGCTGACGGGTCTAATGTATAGGTCCCCGATTCCTCCCCCGTGTTGTCTGTGACACTTTGTGCACTCTTTGAGAGATATAATGAAGTCGTAATGAGCTGGTAATGGAGCGTGCGTAATGGGGCTCCTGCTGAGACGTACAACATTAACAACAACATTAACAGTGTCAATGTTAAGGATGGCACTTCCTCTGAATCAGGCGTTAAACGGTTAATATCACAGCTGGTTGCGCGTCGATAGTCCCAATGCACACTCGCTTTTGGAACGACTGAAGAATGGAGCATGTTAGAAAAACTGAGGGGAATAACTTATTTATTTATTTAAAATTGTTTTTTTCGGTGTGAGCTTAATTTTACCATTTTTTAATAGGTTTGGTTTAGTGCGAAAGTGGAGAGAGATCGTGATAAGACCTTGCAAAAATGTTGATGAGGGGAGGAGAACTTGCGATGCTGCCCGTGCCTCTGAACTCACTCAAGTTACAGGCACCATTCATGGTGGATGAGGTGACTTACAGACTGAGCCACAGAACCAGCATGGAGTACACACTGTTTTTTAAATGGCTGAAGAGTGGAACATGTTAGAAAAACTTGTCTTGTAAAATTATTATTTTTGGGGGAGAGGCACAACTGTGCCAAGTTCCATTTTCAAATTTTATAAAGGAGTTTGGCAGGTTGTTCCAAATATGCTGAATATGGTTTCCGATGTCGCTACGTCGCTGTGTTCTGACTTATTTTTGATTTGGTGGTAACTCGCGCTGTTTTATTCCACACCCAAATGTTCTAGTGTGAATCATGCATTTGTGGCCCCACAAATGCATGATTCAGTAATCTGCGCAACCCGTTCCATTTACTCATTTATGTTTGACTCACCAGTGAATGCAGCCATCCCATTGGTCCAGAAAAACATGTGACTACATCCAGTGACCAACTTTCAAAATTTTTCAAAAAGTCACCCACCTGTTTAGCGTGAAAGAGGGATGAGAGAGTGAGTGCGAGTGGACATGGAGTATATGACCTTGAGGGTCATATACTCCAGGGTATACCCAACTGCCAGCCCAATGCGAGCATATATAGGGAGAAGAGAATTGGGCCCCTTAGGGAACCCCGTGGTTGACAGCAAAGTGTCTGGAGGGGGTGTCATGGGTGTTAACTAAATGTACGATTTTCGATTTCAAACTAGAGACCTGCGCGGGAGGGACCACCCGCGTCCCGCAAAAAATTGTAATTTTAGTCCCGCTCCCGCCCACAACTAAAATAATTTGTCCCGCGCCCGCCCACAAATCCCGCAGGATTCCGAGTTCCGAGTCGGAACGAGGTCAGCTTTGGGCAATCGGCGAACGTCGGAACTTCCGTTAATACACCACTATTTAGACCAGCATTTACTTTTGAAGTATGGTATACTTTTCCACTAGATGAGCTCTTGAGTCATGATCGGGAGAGCAGAGCCGAACACGGAAGAGCAGAACGGAACCTGTTTTTTTTCCCGCAACTTTATTTAAAATGTAAACAAGCGACACGATCAGGAATGGTAGGTGTTAGATCAGAATCGGATACAAACGCTATAAGTATCCAATCCAAACACGTCGATGAGAAGCCGCATGCCGGCGGAGCTAGTTCTCGGAAGTCAGAACTTCCGTTAACTATTTAGACCAGCATTTACTTTTGAAGTATGGTATACTTTTCCACTAGATGAGCTCTTGAGTCATGATCGGGAGAGCAGAGCCGAACACGGAAGAGCAGAACGGATTTTTTTTTTTTCGCAACTTTATTTAAAATGGAAACGAGCGGCGCGACCGGAAATGGTAGGCGTTAGATCGGAATCGGATACAAACGCTATAAGTATCCGATCCAAATAGGTCGAAGAGAAGCCGCATGCCGGCGGAGCCTCGCAAGCTAAAATGTTTTTAGCTTGCGGGACTGCGGCTCAATTCCGCTCCCGCCCGCACTCCTCTCGCTGAGTCCCGCCTGCCCCCGCAATGATCTTTCAATTTTTGTCCCGCGTCCCGCAATTCCAGCGGGAGTCCCGCGGGTCCCGCGGGAGTGCAGGTCTCTAACACACACCTACCGTGCCACCCGTTCCATTTTCTAATTCTTCTTGGAATTACTAGTAGAAGCAGCCAGCCTATTGGTCCAGAAGAACAAGTGACCATTCGGTCAGTAACTTCAAGTCGGATTTTGACTGTATTTCTTCAATATTTATATAAAATGGTAACGAAGCAAAGGGGGGATGTATAACTGGTCACAGATCGACATCTAGTGGCCGGATTCTGAACGGGTGCGTTTTGTGTGTTTTGTGTCCTCAATCCTCGGCCCACTACGAGACCGCTACGAGACAGCACGTTAGCTGACTCTTATTTCCTGATGGACAATTGGAGTTTTCAGTCTGTAACGTTATTCTTCCTCCGATCTTATCTGTTTATGTGTGTGTCAACCAACACACACTCCGCATTTAAATTCCATTTCCATCTCTGTCATCATAGTTCACTTTCTCCACTTGTAGCAGAATGTGCACCGAACAAGAGTCAGCCTCCTCCAGAATTCCCGGTCCAGTGTCATTCTGTTGTGTGTTGGCAGAACGAGAAGAAGTCCTGACCCTGTAGATGGTGTCACGCCATCTTTTGGGCTGTCTTCCTCTTCTTCTCTTGCCGACCACTAATCCTTCAAGGCAAGTTTTGTCAGATCTATTTGGGATCACTTGATGTGTCCATAGGATTTAAGGGTTCTGCTTTTGATTATTGGTCTGGAGTACTGCTCAACTTTGTGGTCCAGTTTACACATTCAAGGCCATATAGCACTACAGGCAGGATGTCTGTATTGTAGATTTTGGCTTTGACGTGGAACGGGATTCGTTTTGATGTAAGGAGTTGTTTGTTCTTTCCAAACGCTGCCCAGCCTAGCGCTTTTCTATGTTTTGCGGCTGCAGATCCGTCATTTGAGGCAGATAATGTGTGGCCATCCTAGTTAACTCTCCAGAATTACTAGGCTGACTGGACAATGATTTGAAACTGGTTTTGGTAGGGTCCGTTCGTCCTGTATGACACGGACAAGCAAATCTTAAATACCAGCTTTATGAGACCCATCGGATGAAAGCATGTTATGTTCATGAGATGGTTTAATAGCGGTCTAAATTGTGTGTTTTGAGTAAGGGCTTTTTCGGATGTCTCATTTCACATGCACTAATATTATTACCATTGCTTGGCAATTGTAACCAGTTGCATTCCAACTGTTCCAACCAGTTGCATTCCAACATGCAACCTGTGTTCCTACCCATCATACTGGCTTCTATATGCACAGTTTCAGTGCACCAAGCACGCACCATTCATTCACATTCACCTATAGATGGGTTTGCGCGCGAAACAATGAGCGGAGTCATTTTGTCCCGCCCTTCTGGTGGTCACTTCCGGTGCCTGAATGTTGCCTATGTATAGTCTGGTAGTGGACCAAGGTAGGAGGACACAAAACACACAAAACGCACACCAGTTCAAAATCCGACCACTAGATGTCAGTCTGTGACCAGTTACACATCGCCCCCCTTGCCACCATTTAACATAAATATTCATGAAATACGGTCAAAAAAAGTTACTCACCCCATGGTCACATGTTCTGGATCAATAGGCTGGCTGCTTGTACTAGTAATTCCAAAAAGAATGAGAAAATGCAGCGGGTTGCACTGATTATTAAATCATGCATTTGTGGGTCACAGATCCGCACAAGAGCATTTGGGTGTGGAATAGCATGCCTTAAGTTACCACCATCCGTTTTAATAACACTGTAGGTGTGCGTTCCTACTCAGTAGACATGTTGAAAAATAGTCCAAAACACGACGAAATAAATGGAACCAGAAGTTACGTACAGATGTCCAGCCTAACCGGAAGTATCCCGAACTCGTCGATATTGAATGTTTGAGGAATCATAACAGCGTGCATGTCACTGAGTGCGTATCGTAACTACTCTAAAATTATCTGCACTATACAATAACTACCGTGATCCAATTTTTTTCTTTAATTCAGAGTGGTTTCAATGTGTATTATAGTATATAGTTACGCTGTAGCAATTAATAGCTAATTATTTAGCTTGTGTTTTATCTAAATGGTAATCTCAGCCCTTCCCAACCGTGATGGTGTCTCCAATTTCAAATAACTAACTGTCCTGTCGGCACTGAAGGTCAAAACACAGAGGATGCAGCGCGATGAGAGCCTCAACTGAACTCAGCAGATTTTTATATAGCGCCAAAAGCGCAGCCGAAGCTGCCTCAAGGTGCAAAAGTGATTTTGTTTTTAGATTTTAATTTAAGAAATATAGCAGCTATTTACCTAACTACCTTTCAACCTTGATTGCCCAGTTAAGGACAGTAATTGGGACTGGTTACAGAACTCCATTAACGCAGAACAGGAAAGAAGAGAGAGAAAAGAAGAAAGAGGAGATTGAGATTTTCAATCAATCTCGATCTCGGCATAGTTGAAAAAATACCTACAGTTTTTGATTAGTTGTTAGTGTTAATTTTGTTTTGATTGATTAACAGAACTCCTTTAACGGAGGACTGAAGAAAAGAGGAGATTGAGATTTTCAATCAATCTCAATGTCGGCCTAGGGCCCTGGGTATCACGGTGGGGCACTGTTTTAGTGATTGAGTGTGTGGTTATGTGATGAACCTGTAGTTGTAGAAGGCCAGGATTGTAGTCGCACAGTGCATAAAGGAATACAGCAGAGTTCGCCTTTTATACGGGGGAAAGTCATTTTTTAAGAGCACTAATATTAATCTGGAAACGAACGCTCTTTGATGCTCCGGGTGCGTTGAACGAGCGCTGAGTCGATCACGCGCGCACAAAAAGACGCGTGCGCACGCAACACAAACACACACAAACACGCATGCGAGCACAGACTACACGCACTTGAACGTGCGTCTTACTTAACACTTTGGCACACCTTCGGGGCATGCGTCATTGCGCGCGTGCGTTTTCCCTTTACTCTTTCCTTGTTTACATTGAAGCATGGCGCGGTTGCCATGGAGACGGAGTGCCCTGTTAACTGGCGCACTCAGGAATAATGCATTGTTGAACAGCGCCTCGGGCTACAGGGCGCACACACGCACACACTTAATCCCTAACATCTGCTCTATCGAATGCGTCTACGTGCGTGCGGCTGTGCGTCAGTATATTTAAACTCGTAGCAGCCCACAGACAGGTCCCGGCCGCAGGGCGGTGATACCGACACCGCTACGGTGGGTTCCGGTTAGCCTCCGGTGCCGCGCGCTACCGGTGGCTGACAGAGATACTCCGGGAGGCCGCCAGTGTGGTACTCTGTGTCCGACTGCAGTTGCAGGAGCGCTACACTGGTTTCCACGAGCTACCATGCCCTCTGGTGGCGCCGGGAAGAACGCGCGTCCATTTTTTCTGTGTTGCCGTCACTCACGCGCCAATAAGCGCCTCTCTTTTTGTCCCTCTACAACTATTCATCACCCTCTTCCTTTTCCTTTCTTTCATACTTAAAATATAATGCTATGAATATTGTATACCACAGGCAAGCGAATCGACATAGACAGGGGCTGTGTCCGAAATCACTCCCTATCCTCTAACCCCTACCCCCCATATAGTGTGCCGGTCGCTATTTACTCCCGCCGTGCCATATTTTTTTGGAAGTTTAGGTCTTTTTAAAACGTCTCGCAATGCATTATGGGTTATATAGCTTCGTCTAGGGTACATCCGATGCTCACTACTTTTTCCGGTGCATTGTGGGATACTTTCAGTGCACTATATAGGGTACATGGAGAATTCGGACACCCCTACAAAATGGCGTGCGCCCCATATAGTGCACTATATTGGGGATAGGGAGCATCCTCTTCTTTTTACTTTCTTTCATACTTAAAATATAATGCTATGAATATCGTATGCCACAGACAAGCGAATCCACATAGACACAGACTTCATATATTTCCTGGCACATATTCCTGATGAGAATTAAATGGTTCAGTCCAACTTTACGCGGGTCAATAGCAGTTTCCCCGCTATCAGTTGAGTCCAGAGATGGCAAAAGTACCGAGGTTTCAGCCCAGGAGTAAAATACATTTATTTAAAAAAACAACTCGAGTAAGACTACCAAATCTTGATCCAAATATCTACTCAAGTAAAGTGAAAAAATACAGGTTGAGAAATGTTCTCAAAAAGTATTTTTGGAAGTAAAAAGTACATGTTCTAAAATGTGTTCAAAAGTATTTTTGAAAGTATAAAGTACAAAGTACATTATTTTTTGCGCGGCACACCGAGAGACTAAACGAAAACAACTTATTAACTGCGACTGTACTCGGTGCATTACCAAGAACTCACTGAAAAAAAACGAAAGTGAGAAAAAGTAACAAGCTTGTTTTGGGAAAACTAAGGAATAGAAGTACTGATATTTTTGTTAAAAATCTACTGAGTACAAGTAAAAAGTACCCAGAGAAACAAGTACTTCTAAAAGTACAGATACTTGAAAAATCTACTTAAGTACAGTACTTGAGTATTTGTTCTTCGTTACTTGCCATCTATGGTTGAGTCTAATAATATTAAGGGTTGCTCAGGCTGTAGCACTCCTCCACATCCAGCCACTTCCAGAGGGCCATCATCGCCACACCCACATGCGACTCTCTGGCTGCACCCCACTGTGCACTTTGCCTCAGCATCGCCTCTCTCATTATCCCGATGTGTGTCCGTGCGAAGTATCCACGCATGCCCACTCGACCAGCAGTGCAGTTACTAAAACTATAAGGCTATAAATATAATACTGCTATAAATAATAATATTGTTTCATAATAATATGAAACAATATGATACTCAGACCACTGTACATATCATACTAGTATGAATAGCATAATATTAAAATCCAGAGATGGAAAGTAACAGAGTAAATTACTCTAGCCTACTGTACTTAGTTGTATTTAGTTTTTTTTGGTGTACTTTCTACATTTTAAAATAATTTTTACTTCTACCTAAGTAACATTTGTTTCAATAATGTACTCCTATAATAATGTACTCATATAAAACTACATTTTATATTACAAGTGTTACCGAGTAAAAAACAGTATCAGCAAACATTTTCAGCTAATTAATTTGAATTTACGAATTAATGAACAAAGACTTTGGAAACTGCAGCCATATAGTGGTCCACATTTCTGGGGCAAATTTTATACACACGTGGACACTCTATAATGTACTATTACCAGCATACATTCCCTTATTTGTATCGGTCTGAACTGTCTTTGTGACTCATTGTGATGTCATCTACACCTCCCCTCGCTGTTTAGTAAGACAGAAGGGAATATGGTGTTCTCTCTCTTTGGTGTCTAGCTCTTGACAATAAAGGAGCCTTTTTGATAGAGGTTGGTTTCCTCATTTCACACGTACCTCTACAGTCTCTTTAAGGACGCTGTGACGTAGCGGCAGCGCCCTGCACACACATACAAAAACACACACACACACACGCTGTGTGAACTGAGACACGATATGAGAGCGGGGGCGGTGCTTGCAACTTGTACTGATTTACGTTTTAGGTTCCTTTCGTGGCTCCGTGCAAACCAAATGCACTGGTAACCACTGAAAAACCTGTCGCCGTGGACAAAATGTCTGCGCAGAGTGTAGGATGGAAATGTTTTGGGTTCAAACCGAACAATAAAGGCCGATTTATGCTTCTGATGCATAGCCTCTGCAACCGTCATATCTGTCGCTGCGCGCGACCATACCCCCCGCGCATAGGTTTTGCAATCGTCGTCGCGCACAGTTGAGAACATGTGCAGACCTCATGCAGAAGTGTGCAGAGAAAAATCCTCCTTGACATGCCTTTCCGGCTGTCTGTCCTGTCGTTTCGGTACCGGGGCGCGCCATTTTTAAAAACCGAGGAGCAACTACACTACAATATAATAAATATAAATATATAAACGGAATATAAACATTTCCGCCGTAAGTTCTTAAATAGACTCCCACTTGCGCTTCGGCGGGAAACTGCTGTGCGTCGATAGGCATTCCACACCAAGGGTGCACAAGCACACCAGCAAAACTGTTCTACGACCAGACCCGAGCGACATTTGGTGTGTACTTTTGCAGAAGTGTAATCTGGCCTACAGGGCCAGCACCTTCACCCATAGGTGACGCAGTGCAAGCGCTGCTATAAAGTTTGTCTTACAAAAGGAGGCAAACTTGTCCAAGCTTCTGAAAAACAACCATACACATTTGTTCCGCAAATTCAGCCACAAACGGCAGGTAATAATGTGGTTTATCAGTTCACTGCACCCTCTGTATTGTCGATGAATGAACAATGAATACAATAAATGAGTGAATTAATAGGAGCCCACTAGATATCAATTGTCAATACGGCTGGTGCACGGTGACATCAAAGCTTGAGGGCGGCAGACATTTTAGAGGTAGCATCTGAAATATATTCTTTGCTGATATGATCTTAGCCGTGTCCGTGCACATGACTCTTGGCCTGTGTGCTTGCAATCACTCTGTCACATGGAGGTACTTTTCTTTTGCATAGCCTATCCCCACGGGCCCAAACAGAGGTGAAGCAACTAATAGAAGCAAAAATTACTTCTGCATTTGGTTTTGCGTCACCTTCACATACCGGATTTTATTTTGTTTTTTTTTGGAAGGGATGAATTGCTTATATCTTCAGTGTCATTTCGGTCTTACCTATACTAACCAAATACCACACCTGAACTATATTCCTGAATGAATCTTGGTGTTTTTCTAATCCATAAATAATGGGATTTATTTTTTTTGATTTAATTGATTGATCTATTAATCCATTAATTAAATCACCTTTATTTTTTTCTCTCTCTCTCCCCCCCCTCTCTCGCTCTCTCTCGCACTCTCTCTCTCCCCTCTCTCGCTCTTTCTGTATCTCTCTTTTTTTCCCCTCCCTCTCTCTCTTTCTCCATTTCTTTCTAGATTCCGCGTACCACCCACTTTTGACCACTGTCTTCGAGCAACATTTTGCAAGTTAGCATTTTTAAACTTTGAAATAATGAAATAATAATCTTTCAGTGCGTGATGAAGTCACAGAGGAGTATAGTGGTGGAGTTGGACATGATGTTTAAAGTGTTGGACAGTTAGTTGGAGCTCATTAGCCGCTCCTGGAGCAGTGGCCCCTGCTGGCTCCACTCTCTCAGGACACGTTCAAAGAGCGCTCGCTCAGGAGAGCGCTCGGTGCACACTCCACACCAGGCGGAGGGTGTCAGTCATGGAAAATGAAGTGATAATAAAAAATGAACGATATGGATGTATACCGACCTCACACACTCTCAGCATTGTCCTGATGGAAGGCATCCTCTCACAAAATGTGAATAAATACTAGAACTGCGAATCATCATTACCTGCGCCGCGAAGCAGGTTATGCTTTTGGTCGCGTTGGTTGGTTTGTTTGTCCCCAAGATAACTGAAAAAGTTTTGCACGGATCTGGATGAAATTTTTTATAGTTTTTGGAAATGACACACAGAACAATTGATTACATTTTGGTGCATTTAGATCTGAGATAAGTAACATAATCATACTTAATGACCAATTCACCAATAGACTTCCGGGTCACAGGGGCCACTGGGAAAAGTAGTTGGCATGGTGCCGGTGGCGTCAATCCCAATCGTGCTACTCTACGAGCACTTGCATTGAAAATGGGTTGCCACACATACTGCTAGCACTAAAAGTATTATTTTTTTACCACTACGGCGCAGGTTTGCAATCTCTGAGTGCTTCTAGTGGTCAATTGATCAATACTATTACCAACAATACTATTCAATTTCGATTCAGATGATAAGATTATGGAACTCTGATACTTTCATGAATCTCTATTTGATATTTTCCTTCCTCACTTAAGGAAAATTATATTTGTATAAATAGCAACTGAATAATTGCAATAATATCTAGTGATTAGGGCCAATGAATGTTTTTCATTTTAGGACAGACAGTATACAGGCACATTAGAAACATTTCAACATCAGATATGAGATATGAGAAGACAGTTGTACATAACATGCTTAGCATAACTGTTTTCAGTTATGTTTTATTTCACTCGGCTGTCTGTGGTAGGAGTACATATATGCATGTATCTCTGGTTAAAACCTCAGCTGAAACAACTGAACAAGTTAAACTATGCGTTTACCTAGCCAGATGGAAATACACAGGGATTTGAAGTTTGTAACATAATGTACAATGTTCTTTGGTTGGGGCATCAAAGATCCACACGGAATGCTGATATCTATCTTTTTGGTGACTTAGAAGACTGTCTGAAACATGAATAACCCCAATGAAAATGAAGATATATATATATTTTTGCGGTGACTTTGAAAACATGAATAATCTAGAGTCAATAAATATATTTAGTGGTCGGAACAATGTAGAAGACTGTTTAAAAACATCTATGATCCATTGGGAACTAGAAGCATTCAGAGATTGCAAACCTGCAACGTACTGGTACAAAAACATAGTACTGTTACTTGTTAGTGCTAGCAGTATGTGTGGCAACGCATTATCAATGCAAGTGTTTGTAGAGCAGCGCGATTGCAATTGACGCCACCGGCGAACATGCCAACTACATATCCCAGCGTCCCCTGGACCCGAAAGTCTAGTCACGTGACCGCGCACAGCGATCTAGCGGTAAGTTGGTGATTGAGTATGATTTTGTTACATATAGGCTACATAAATGCACCAAAATTTGAGTGATCCAAGATGGCGGAGATGCTGTAGGACACTGTGCCGAATGCTCTCGCCCCACGCGGTACAATTTAAAGAACTAACGACAATATAATTACACTTTCTACACACATTCTACTCAGCCTGACTTCCATAACCAACGTATAACTCCTGTAACCACCAAAACTTGGATGAGAACTCTCCTACTCCTACTTTGCCGATTACGGGATGGCCGCCAGTAAAAGTAGGCAGTCGACAATGGTGGAAGCAACGCAACGAGGTAAGAAGATGAGCACCCCCGCGTCAGACAAAGACAATCACTGGAGTGGCCGTGGGGCTCCGCGGGGTTCTCACACAACATATGGATGAACAAAGAAAAGAGGCCCGAGACAATTTGAAACAACTACAGAACGAACTTTGACTTGTTTGAAAAACAGCGGGTGGAGTGGCGCGGAGCTCTCGCCAACAGAGAGAGGAGTTGACGGCGACGCTGGACGAGAAACTCCACCCGATACTGACGGTGCTATGGACGAGTCCACGATGACCTACGCTGGAACGAGGAGAGAATGGAGACACTGGAGAACAGACATGCCGAGCTGGAGAGGGAGAACGAGTCGCTACGCAAAGAATTAAAGACGCTGCAGGACCGGACCGACGACAACACCGGCGCCATTGTGGACAATGAAGATCGTGGACGGAGAAACACGCTGAGAGTACTAGGACTGGCCGAGGATGCAGAGGGACCCAGACCCACAGAATTCGCCCCGCGTTTCTTAAAAGAAGTGTAGGGCTGTAAACTGAACCACAGATCGAACATGCGCACCGCGCGCTGACGCAACGAACGAACGGCGCAGACCAAGGCTCTTCTTCGTGCGGTCCCTCTCCTGGGCGGACAAGGACAAAGTGCTACGAATGGCCAGGAAAAACTGGGGAAATCTGCGGTATGGACAGAGTCATCTCCTGTTCTTCGAAGACTTTTCTAAACACACGAGTGACCAGAGAAAGCGATTCACCAACATCAGGAAAGAACGCAATAAAGGCATGGGGTCGACCTTCAAATACGGGTGACTTTGGAGGAAAAACTACCACCGCTGACACCACTCCGAATGCTGGCAACATTTAATCTACATGTTATTTTCACAAGGTTGGTTAACAAAGGTGTTTAATAGATACATATTTTTGGATGCGTTTAAATGCTATGATGCCTGATGTAATGTGTTAATTCCCCTGCTGGTTTGATTTCTTCATCGGAACATATACAAACGATCGTACACATTTAACTCTAAATGCTTACAACTGTTGTGGATAGAGAACATATCACACCTGCATAGATAGTAGATATTTACGTTTGGACACGTTTAAATTATATGGCTTCTATTGTAAATAAGACAGCAGAACGTGAGGTAAATGGTACGATTTATAAACTAGTGTTTGATACAGTGTGTTAACTCTCCTGCGGATTTAATTCCACCGTCAGATCATATACAAACGGCGGTATACATTTAACTCTAAATGCAAACATCTGCGGTGGATATAAAACTTAACACAATTACATAGATACTGTCTTTTTTCTTTTATCTCTATTTTTTAGCACTCGCTTCAAAGTGAATGTGTGTAAATAATAACCAAAATTGCACACTTAACCTTTGGTTAACTTACCCGTGGGGCGGGATGCCTAGGCATTGTTTACGTTAGTTTCATGTAATGGTAGGATACATTATGGAGGAGTTGGTATCCTGAGGGGGCCGCTGGGGTGGCAGATTTTTCCCCCATCTCACTTTAGCAAATATTTTCGCGATATTTTGGTTGGGTCTTTTGTTGCCCTCTTTTTCTTCATGTGTGTGTTTGTGTCGTTATGACACATGTTTTGGTTGTAGTGTCACGATAGATTACCCACAAACAGCTACAGATAGTGCAACCTACAGAGAACAAGGATAAAAACACTATAGTGGTGACGTCGCTGAACATAAATGGTTTAAACAATGAGAAGAAGAGAAAGAGATCCTTGGCCAAATTTAGAAAAGAAGGGATGCAGGTAATTTTTCTACAGGAGACACATCTGCAAGGGGGACCATCTGAAATTCAAGAAATGGGGATACAGAAATGTCTACTTTAGCTCTAATAAGCAAAAACACAATAGAGGAGTTATGATACTGATCCCAAACACATTAAAGTTTGAATTAATAAAATAATTGAATGACAACGAAGGAAGATTTGTAATGGTGGTGGGACGATTAGAAAACCAATTAGTTACCCTCCTAAATGTATATATGCCTCCAGAGTGTGGAAAACAATTCTATGAGAGAGTGTTTGATCTTATCAATTCTGAAACTGAGGGGATATAATCTGTGGCGGAGACTTTAATGTGGTCTTAAATTATAATCTAGACTCAACAAGTAAAAAAAATAAAAGCAAGAAGCAGATAAATAAATATATGAATATAATGATATCAGAACTACATATGGTGGACGTATGGAGAGAACTCCATCCGACCGATCGAGATTTCACACACTTCTCACCATCACATATAATGTACTCTAGAATCGATTATTTTCTACTGAATAAAGAAGATGTACACAGAGTGAAAAGTTGTAACATAGAAGTGAGCGATATATCTGACCACAGTGCAGTTCAACTTCATATAGATCTTGAAATTAAAAGCAGGAATACAGTATGGCGTCTGAATGAAGGATTATTGAATAATAAAAAACTGGTAGAGGAAATGAAGGAGGAAATGATAAGATATAAAGAAGAAAACGATAATGGGGAAGTTGACATTCCTCTGGGATGCATTTAAAGCGGTGATGAGGGGGAAATTAATTTCGGCGGCCGCATATATCAAAAAGACTAACTTAGAAAGTTACAATAAAACAGTTAATATGTTGAAAGAATTAGAATTGCATCACAAACGGACTAGAGATCCAGACATACTTGATCAGATTAAAAAAAATAAAGGGAGAAATTGAAACAAACATGATGGATGAAATTGAAAGAAAAGCAAGATTTTCAAAACAGACTTACTATGAAGGGGGTTCAAAAGCAATGAAGATAATGGCACACCGCATGAGAAAACAACAAACACAAAACAACATATATAGAATAAAATCACCTGTAACAGATGAATTAATATATGAACCCAGAGAAATAGAAAATACTTTTGAAGACTATTTTAAAAATCTATACGCCC
>OMKY01247248.1:0-12823 GCA_900302395.1 Bregmaceros cantori | reverse complement strand
GGTGCAAGCGCCGTTTTTCATTCTTTATTGGGAAAGATAGTGACAGTATTAAATCGGAAACTGGGATGAGTCGGGGGGGAGACATTGCAGAAAAGCCGGAGAGGGTATTTTAATCTGCAGCACTGCTCGACCTATGGTCTGGGGGACGCGCTCTCTACCCACTTGGCCACCGCGTGCCCCCATTGTCAAGGACATTTTGACATTGAGATTTATTACATTTTGACTGGAGTTGGGATTCGAACCACTTTTCAGTCTTTGACCCTATGGTCTTTGGAACTCTACCATCTACCAATGATTAGTCGACTATCAAACGTTGCCGTGCTTAGGAGCATACTCGTAACCTAATCAGGTGCAGTGGCTTCATGATCTATGGCAGGCTATATACTTTGATGTCTTTGCAGAATAGTGAATACTTTTTTTCAGTGGCCCCTCCTGATTCCCGCCCCGGGGTGGAGTTCTGAGGGCCAGTGGCAGGAGAATTAGTGCAAGCTTCTGGACGTCACTGTAACTCACGTGCCACAAAATTATGGCTCTGTCGAAACTGCTGCTACGCGAAAAAAAGAAAGAACCTGCAGGGACCATAATTGGTGTTTCCGCCAGTGAGCTGCTAGAAATGACTTATTGGCAATATTATTACATACTGTGTAATCTGATTAGGTTACGAGTATGTTTCCAATCATCCATTTGGTGTTGCTTGTTAACTTTTTACAACTTTGCTCTGATACTACTCATCCTACTGACTGACGGTACAGGAAAATATGATCTCCATTTTGTGATTAACAAACTATATCCTGATTAGAGCTGTCACTAACGATTATTTTAATAGTCGATGAATTGCCGATTATTGAAATGATAATCGGTTCGATATTTTTCCTTTAAAAAAAAAATCCCCAAAATATTCACAGCGTCACAAATTAACATCGACAACCTAAAATGTAGTCAATTCTGGTTCATCTCGATAAACAAATGTACAACAATTAAGTTAATTACTCAAATTAATGAATTACAATGCATTTATATGCTAATATTTTGATGGTTATCTTCATATTGATGATTTTTATTTACCAATAAAGTCGAATAATAATAACATATATAGATTTTTCATCATTGCATCATTGAGTAAATTAAAAATCATGTTTGTGAAAAATGTCGAAAGTCCATGATCCCTATCGCAAATGAAGGGCAGAAATAAATGATTACGTTTCACTTGAGAGGGTCAGAACGCAGGAGGGCTCACTGGGTTGGAAGTTTAAATTGCATGTATGTAACAAATTCTGTCCGACGCAGCTATTGGGAGTCTTAACCGGCAGCCTGCGCCTCTGTGACATCATCATCTCAATCTCAAACGGCAACATTAGCATCTGTACTATCCCGCCACCTGGCATTCATAGCATAATCTCATGCACAACCACAGTAATAAGCCTGTTGACCGAGCACAAACAACGACGAACGGTAAAAAAAAACAACAACGCATCGATAGCTCTCAATGCGCCAAATCCTTTGTAATCACGCTCTCAGCAGGTGGCCGTTTGTCACGATGCGGCGTGGCATGGTTTTAATCACCTGCCCGGGCGACAACATGCTGCTCTTTTTAAACCACAGCGGCGTTTTAAGCCCGCACACTCGTTGTCAGGCGTTGCTTAATCCCGCGGAGGGCTGCCATAAAGGAACAGTTAGCTGTCACAAACAACATAATTAACAACCTAATTTGAGATTGGAAGAGGCAATTTTTAGTGTCCGGTACCAAGACCCCTGCTCCTCTTTCCAGTTGCACAGTGGAGTTCAGTGGTCGAACGTTTTGACTTGCGGGCTGCAATGGGTTCCAAAATTTGAAAAAGAGAGGCCGGACCGGAAGTATTTGGACATGCAAGTCATTCATCAAAACTGGAGATTAAGAAGTATAAAAGACTTCAGGTTCCGCTTGCCATGTAGACGGTCGTGTTTCGTGGTGCTCCCGATCCGTCAGTTTGAATTCACGATTTTAACCCTTTTTTTATCCTCACACGATCGTCATTGATAGTGGACATTCCACACTCTATTCTGCGTCGGTCTGGGAATGGCTATGCCAGGGAAAGCCAGACAGAGCCTCCTCAGGTTCTCTGATAGCATTACAGCTGACCTCGAAGCTAACAAAGCCACTGCTTATATCCAAAAGCCTCTCCGAGCTGATGGAGAAACAGACGCAGCATTTAACCGAGCAGATGAAGCAAATCATGGAAGGAAAAATATGCAGACTACGCAAAGATTTAAAGGACATTAATGGCAGGGTTGATTCGCTGGAGACGTTCACTAACACAACCAGCGACCGCATGAAACAACTGGACGCGGGGATGACAGAGGGCGACAAAGCACGGATGGACATTTCTCGCGCCGTGATGGAACTACGTGATTACACCCAAGAGACTTGATTTGCGTCTGGTCGGACTTCCTGAGGGTGTGAAAGGCGAACGGCCCACCGAGTTTGTAGCGAGAATGTTGGTTGAGACGCTCCCGTCCCCCCCTGAACTGGGGGCCGCTTACCGAACGGGACCCGCTTGGCGCCAAGGTAAAGCACCCGGACCCTTAATCATCAAGAAGTATCAGAAAAAGGGACTGGCCCCGTGGAGCAGCAAGTTAAGACCGCTGCTTCACGCCAACCGTATACATAGTCTTAAAACTGTGACGTAGATCAGAGCACACACTGCGCCATGAGATCGATTCCCCTCACGGCCACACACTGCACGTCCAATCATCCCCACTCTCACGTCCCCCTTTTACACTAACACTGTCAATAAAAATTAGAAATTGGTGCTTGCGCAGAAAAAAAATCCCAAAAAACAAAACAAAGAAAAGTAAAGTATAACAAAAGATGAAGAAGATAGGTACTGGCATTGCTACTACTTCCACCGTCCACGTTAAGGTACTGAGACTTACAACATTTAATGGATTATCTTGGGATCCTGTCTGTATTGTGTTTAATTGATAACTGCCTAAAAACCAGCACAGAATATGTAACAGGTAAGAACAGTGGCTGATAGTTACTGACCTGCTGGGGAGCGTGTTCTGTGTTCTGTGGCTGTGTGGCGGCGTGGGATTGACTCCGGTCCGCTCCGGATTTGCCGCATGTCTTCGTCAGCCGCGCCTTCGCCCCATTTCCCATCTGTTTGTCCTGTAGAGCATGAGTACATGATGTCACGGATTTGTATCATTTTTTCCGGAGTGCTCCTCAATGACTTTTCCAGGAGAAATATATATACATATAGAGCAGAATATAATATTTGGTGCTGGCTATCACTCATTTTGAAAAGCGGCTGTTCCAGTGACTGGAGGGTTGAAGACTGAAAAGTTGGTGGTTCGAAACACTCAGTCTCCTTGCCAGAGTGTGCTTGGGCACTGAACCTCAAATTGCTCTTGGCTGTGCGCCTTACATGGCACCCGACACCTTTGGTGGGTGAATTGTTCCAAGTCAGCGGGCACAGCTGGACGAACATTGCGCATCGTCCGCGGACCGCCCATCACCAGCTCTTCCGCAAGGATCGTCCCCTGAGCATCCAGCGCCTCCAGCTGCCCCGCATCAGCAATCAACAGTCCGCCCCTACTTAAGGCAGCGTCCGATCCTGGAGAGACCCGGCCCCATAGTCTCAGAACAGGTCAGTCTACCTGACTGAGCGCGTCACGCCTCAGATTCAATACGTTGACGAGATCTCAGAAACCAAACTGAAACAACAAAGCTCTTTTGACAGATTCCAATCAATGCAATGACAATAATGAAAAGCAGAACCCTACAACTCCTCATTGACTACTCCTAACTCAACTCAGACTATGAAGGATTAGTGGAGGCAAAAGAAGCAGAGACTGACAGCACAAACAATGGTAGCGTGACAACATCTAAAGGTTCTTTATTTTCGTCATACATGTACAGTGAAATCCATCCTCCGCATTTAACCTGAGAAGTCAATGAGGAGGTGGGCAGCCACGTGGGCAGCCGCGCGTGCAGCGCCCGGGGGTCAACTCCATATTCTGAGCAAGTACCTTGGCCAGAGGCTCTGAATGGAGCAGGTTAACTAGAACATGTAGCCGGAAGCCGGAATGCCCTGAGGAAACCAACGCAGACACAGGGAGAACATGCAAACTCCACACAGAAAGGACCTCTGTCGATTGTGATTCGAACCCAGCACCTTCTAGCTGTGAGACAGCAATTCTAACCACTGCACCACCACCGTGCTGCCGCCACCGCACCACTGTGCTGCCCTCGTGGTGAATGGTCGAGCTACCGACCTTAAATCAAAATGACACAGGACAGAGATCATGACCGAGTGGGGGGCGGCGGATTGTCTCGTGCTGGTGCAAAGTCTGCTACAAGTGAAGGCGGCGAATTAAGCTGTGACAGCCATGTTTTCCTGAGCCTGTGTCGGCGGCACAAACGGGTAATTACCGCTGAGAAGGTACATCACAACAATAAACACAGGGATGTGTCTGCAGTGACAGGCACTCAGACGTGAGCTACAAACAACTCATTAGGCCCAGTGACCGTCTGCCGGGAACATAGACACGCTTAGAAGTTCAACGTATTGATCCACAAATGACACGACGTCCTCAGTCAAATTGGCATGCGAGCGGAAATGGAGGCGCCCATATCTGATGGATACCTTATTCATCCCCGTGAGAGGATAACATATTAGGTAGCACTTCATAATACGTGTCCGCATTTGAACATTAGTTACGCATTAGCTAAGCATTAGTTAAACCATCATTTCAACCTTAGTTAACCCTTAGTTAAGCATTACATCTTAATTATTTAGCATTACTTAATCATTAACTAATGATTTTCAGACCAGCCCTCACGCATTAAGCACGGCTTCAGACCTGGCATGACCAGACCCAACACACCGTAAACCAGATTACGGTCTGAAAATCATTAGTTAATGATTAAGTAATGCGAAATAATTAAGATGTAATGCTTAACTAAGGGTTAACTAAGGTTGAAATGATGGTTTAACTATTGCTTAGCTAATGCGTAGCTAATGTTCAAATGCGGACACGTATTATGAAGTGCTACCGAATTTTTGAAAGTATAAATGAATGTACTTTTCAATGCCAGTTTTAAAATGTTTTAATGTTTGAATAAATTGTTAAAAACTTAGCCTAACTTACTTCACGTAAGGTTCATAGATCTCACTGCTGGGCATCTGTTGGCATTATCGCCCCATACATTGTGGCCATACTCTACCACCTACCATCAGTGCACAGAAAAAAAGTAACAAGCTTGTTTTGGGAAAAGTAAAAGTAGAGTAGAAGTACCAATATCTCTGTTAAAAATCTACCGAGTACAAGTAAAACGTCATCAGAGAAAATAGTACTTCTAAAAGTACAGATATAGAAAGAAGGGGCAGCTACCCTGCAGATTCATTTTGGTTGCTTGCCCCGTAATCTCAGTGTCATCCAGAGCTCATGAGGTGGCAGGAGAACGCTGTGGCCGCACTCAGCACCCTCGGGGTGACCCCCAAGAGGAGACCGTCCGGGGGGGCACGGATATTTAAGTATCCCCTCCCCACCATCAACTCAACTCACCCCACGAACGAGAGAGAGAGAGAGAGAGAGAATTTGCAATTGTTTCTTAAGGTGGAGTTTGTGCTCCACTTATTGCACTGGCCTATGAGGGAGACCGGAGACACCCCCAGTCACCCATGTGTCCCCAATACCTACACACTTTGTTATTTTATATTGGGTCAGTGTTGGCCTTTGAGGAGTGGTCCACAGCTAGAGGTTTGTGCAAAAGAGTAGACATTATGAACCACAAATAAAAGGTTACAAACATAAATAGATATAGATAAATAAGTAAATAAATAAATAAAACAGGCAAATGAATAAATATAAGTGCTAGTTAAAAAAGTGCCAATAAAAACAAAGTCACTGCAAAACAATTCAATAAATATAAGTGCTGATTTAAAATGCCACTAAAATCAAATTCACTGCAAAACCGATAAAATAAGTGCTGGAAAAAGGATAAATATTAAGACAATACACCACGCAAGTTCCTGGCACATTAGCCACGAATAACACATAGCACACCACACAGGGGGCTAGTAAGGGGAGGAGAACCATTACTAAGGGTGCTGACAACATGATGTGTTAAATGTATCTTAGGACTAAGTCCAGTCAAATACGCTGCTTTTTATATTTTGCATTCACCAGTCACAGCTCATTGAAGACCCACATATAGTCAGACCTCATGGGAGATTGCCTCTTTCCAAAGTCCCCATTACCTCCTTGGTGGAGGTGACAGCATGAGGAAGTCCACAGTTTGTTGACAGTCTGTAGTACTGGACACAGGAAGCGGGTATCTAAGGATAGACCCGATAAACAAGATAGCTTGACTTGCAGACTCAGGTTTACAAGTGTGGCTCGTCAAGTAGCAAGCATGTGCTCCAATCCGACGTCCAACAAGCCACAGTCATTTCAATCATTTCGAGATATTTCAAGAGAACGAGAGAGAGAGACAAAGACAGAGAAAGACACATGGAGATAGAAAGAGAGAGATATGAAGAGGAAGGAGACAGGGAGGGAAAGATAATGAGAGGGGGAGAGAGAGAGAGAGAAAGAGAGAGAGAGAGAGAGAGAGAGAGAGAGAGAACGTGAGCAAGACAGATAGGGAGGGAGATCCGAGAGACTCAGATCGTGAGTAAAGAGGAGAGACAGAAAGGGAAACAGAGATACTGAGGGGGAGATAGAGAGAGAAATAGAGAGAGAGAGACAGAGAGAGACAAAGGGAAAAATACAGAAGGGTAGCAAGGAGAGAGAGAGAGAGAGCTACATAATGAGAGAAAGAGAGACAGAAAGAGCGATAGAGAGAGACACCGAAAGGAGGGAGAGCGAAAAACGAAAGAGATGGAGAGAGAAAGAGAAATATATCTGACTATCTGACTATCTCCATGTTGTTGTTTTTCTGCAGGATCACGGACAACATCAAATACCCTCCGAGCACGACAGTCATGTATAACATCACGTTAACAGACCACTCAACTGTTTAACAATGAGGTTAAGTACTTCATTGTAAAATTTCAGGAGCCTGCAGCAACGCTGCTATATATAAAACTCCTGATCCTGCCAACATACACGGAGACAGACAGCGGACGTCCCGGATGGATCATTCAGTAAAGCTTGCAGGCCGTCAGGTTGAGTCACAGTCCACGGAGACCGGGCAGATCGGATCTCCACTTTCTCACGTGCAGCCATCCACGGAGCCATGTCCTCCCAAGCCACAAGTGAAAACTTTAACAAACTCACAACAAATTATTTCTCCTCAGTGTCTTTCCAAACCACCACAAACTACATCTGACCTTCCTGGATTCATGTTGCCCTCACCAGACAATCTGAAAAACCTTAAACCAGTTCACAGTGCTGGCGACTGCCTCCCGGAAAAGATCGATCTGAGCCTTTATAAAAATAGTGCCTCTTGCACGAACGACTCCCCTCATATTACACATAGCCTCTCTTCATTCCCAAGTCACACGGCCCACTGTGAGCTCCCTCCTCGAGCTGCGAAGACTGGTCTCGGCCAAAACTTCAGCACTGCTGAGGTGCACGCGCTCATGGAGTCCACTCCGATGAGCGTCAATGACGGCCTCGTTGGCGATGCAGACAAACAAGACTGCACGAGTTTGGAGGCAAGGACGATATCTTTACAAGATCTTCCTAGTGATTGGACGGGGATTCACACAGAGGTAGAACCCCTGTTTATCTTTGAGAGTGACACATATGATTTCATCAATTTCAACAGCCAATCAAATCGGGGAGCAGACCCTGAAATGGCCAGTGCATCGCCCCAAGTAATATACGACAACATTCGTACGCCCCCAGAACTGCTGTTGCATGGAACTCAAAACACTTTGTCTTCAAGCATGGAAAAATTGAATTCCACCTTGCCAATAGAACCTAGTGCTCCACAAGATGTTGGCAAACCTTCAGCTGAAGCAGCTTCAAGTGTCAAAATTCCCAATCAAATTGATGAGTGGATGGACGCCTGTCAGTACTTGGCACCAGTTGAGGTCAGACGGAGTGACAGTCAGGAGATGACCCGGGATCTGCTACGAACTGTACACGAGGAGAATGATACCGTCACATTGGCTCAAGGCGAGCCTTACGCAGAGGAGAGTGATGCGGTTTGGCCCAATGAGGACCTCCAGGAAATATGGGGACCACCTCAGCGCTGGGAGTCTGTGGACAGCTGGGAAACGGCCTTGTCTGACTGGGCTGCCATCGTGGCATCTCCTCCGGAAGAGATGAATGCCGCCTTTGCTGAAATCGGAGCTGAAATCGATGCCTTGACACAGGCGATTGCTCGAGACTCGGAGGGTCTCGTCCCTCAGGAAACACCCGATCAAGCAAGCACAGACAGTGATCAAGGTGATGTCGGGAAAACTTGTTTGCCAGAGTCCTTGTGTCCTTCGCCAATGCACACCGGTGATTACACCACTGAGTTCCAAGCTGGGCTTGACTCTCAAGCCGCAATGTTTACCACTACTCCCTGCACCGCTCCTCATTCCGTAATGCAGGTAACGCAGGAGACTTCATCAGTAGCCCAGGAAAACACGGCTGCAGTAAGGAATGACCAGCTCTGGGATGAGGATCTGTGTCACCCTCTTGATGTATGCGACGCCACACGGACTGAAAAGTGTGTGGAGGTCATGCGTCCAACCAGGTCGACTGGTGGTACAGTTTCTTCATCTGTGGACTCAAGCCCAGTTTTGGGACCTCTCTGCAGACCTGTCGGATTAATCGAGAGCTGTGATGAAGCTGTTGAAGAGAAAGACATCATTTTCCTGCACATTGATGAGGAAGTTGAAGATTTGAAGCATGAAGACAAAACTCCAGACCAAAGCTACAATGAGGTGGGTGTCATTGCAAACGTGTGGCAATGGATGTGGATTGGAATGGATTTTTACAATAAAGTTATGAATTACATTGAATTATTTTAGATGACTTCAAAACTTGCATTGGTACTTTTACTTTTACTAGGTACTTTTGAACAATCATTCCCTGTGTTCCAATACAAATTATTCAATTCTCACTCTTTAAACTGAAATGTATTTTCCACAAGATAGCTTCGTATCAGGCCTTAGCAATGTACTGATGTGGATGATGGACGGAACATGATTAAAGTGATTAAATTCAACATAACATTCACATCATAAGTATTGCTTGAAATTCACATGTGCATGGATTATGAAATCGTGACTATGGGCAATTTTAGCTGACAAGGATGGACCCGTCTGTGATAATGTGGTTGTGGTGTTTTGTGGAGTGTTTGGTGAGACTGGACTTGCAGTGGTAACACACAAGGGGGTGTCTCATAACCCACGCTCCAGGGTCCACTGCCAAATGCATGCAATTGCCTACTGTGGAAAACAGCTTATTACTGCGCCGGGGGGGCGGAGCAGTTATGTTTTTGGTCGCGTTGGTTGGATAACCGAAAAAGACGGATCAAATTTTGCATAGTTGTCGGAAATGATGAAAGAAAGACGTGATTGAATTTCGGTGCATTTTTGTAGCCTATAAGTAACATAATAGTCATACTTCATTAGGATTAACGGGTGAACGATCGCCATTCTCCGTAGTGACATCACGCCGCGTGGCCACGACTCCCGTGCCTGCGCCAAGCAACATAATCGTACGCAATCAACACAGACAGATAGAAACGTCCATTTGCATTGATAATGGCTTCTAGTTACAATATATCTCTTTAACTTGAAAATAGACTCACATGCAATGCCAGTGTAAGATTATGACTATGGACAGGTGGGAAATTTAACATCCGGTAAAGATGCACAATTAAAACTGCATTCCATATGAAATAAAAGATGTCTATTTTTTAAAAATCACAGTAATACGTTTTTATTTGATTTATTTTAAATACCTCAACAATTTTGGTCGTGACACTGCCACCTTCTTCAGGAGTGGCATCCTGTTGGCATGGCAACACCGCAGCGTCCATTGATTCCAGTGCATTTCATATTCTCCTCCAAATGGTTGGAGTTTGCAGAAGAGAGGATGATCATCTTGACTGTCCATTCGTACAATAATGATGGAGAGTTCAAGTGGGAACGAATAACGAAATGATTTGCGGTGTGTAAAGAAATCCCCAAAACAATGACCAACATTGTGTGGGTCGGAGGGCGGTCCAAACTACAAAACGATGAATTGCTGCTGATTAATCAATTATCAAATTAGTTGGCTGGCAATTGATGCAATAATCGATTATCGTCGATTAATCGGTTGTAGCTGAAAAAGCGTTTGACCAATCACATCAGAGCGGCAGCGACAGAAACGGAGGAGAGGTCAAAGGGCTTACTCACTGTGACCTCTGACCCCTGACCCCTCGTGCTACCCTTGATCACTGCATACCATTCACTGTGTTGGCTTACAGGTCTTTACACACACGTGCACAGAGGCAAACACACGCACACACACACACACTCAAACACACAAACACAGAAACATACAGTCAAATACAAAGACAAAGACACACACACACATCCAAACATAAACTGAAACATACACTCAAACACACACACACACAGAAACATTCAGACAAACACAGGCACACAAAACCACCGAGACAGACATATACAAACACAATCAAACACACACACATACACACAAAAACACAGACAAACACGTACACACACATACATGTATACAGACACAAGCACCCAGATTCACAGAGACATGCACAGCACACAGGCACACACACACACACTGACAACTGGACGATCACTACCCTTACCTTACCCTTACCCTCACTCCACTCACTCTGTGCACAGCGGTACTGTGTCAGCATATCTTAGACCTGACGGGGGTGAAGATAGAAGCAACACATCACTGGCAAGTTTTTTCATTTCACAACCACTACCTTAAGCCAAAGTTGGGTTACGCAAAATTCATTGTGGGTGTTTTTAGATCAGAGAAGGACGTATTTCAGTATGTTCTGTGTGTTAGTGTTTGCCAATTTTGAGGCAAAGTAGTTGCAGCAGACAAGTCATGGGAGGTAGCACCTCACTGATTCTGTATCTCACGTCTAAGCCTATCAAAAACATCAAATACAATAACTTTAAAACTATCTCTAACTTCAGTGTCATCTTCATAGCACCTTTTCACACCGATCTTCTTCTCTCTCTGTTCAGCCTCGTGGAGGTCCCGTGCGTCAAGTGACAGAGGACAACGCCTCCGGGCAGAAGTCGTCTTTCTGTAACAACAGAGAAACACAGGAACGGGCCGACACCCAGCGGGACACGTGTGCACCTGAGCAAAAAGACCGTCCCAGCGCCAGCATCAGAGACGACCAACACGTCGAGAGGCGGGCAGAGCCGGAAGCTGCCGGAAGCGACATTCTCTGTGCTGACAAAGAAATGTGTTCCCTTGGGAACACGAGTGCAGATCCCGAGGCAGCGCAACTTAACGCTGCGCTCGAACAAACCTCACTGAACCTTCGTATGCCTCACACTGATGGATCCGGCGAGGGTCGACTTGGTGCTATTAACCATCCACGGTTAAACGAATCCGTTCTCAACGACACCCAAGAAATCACCTGCCACGACAAAGGCATCAAATCCTCAGCGGACTCCGAAGAGTCAGTTCCGGTGAGTCCCCCAACCGAAGAGAGAGAGTAAAGTAAAGTTTGACGGGGAATAATAACTAACAACTAAGTGCAAAGTTTGAGGCAATCTTCTCGCACCAAGACACACGAGCTGATACACCATCATCATAACCTTCTTCCAAAATGATAACACAGACACCAACACCTAACCTTGATGATAACCCTCAACCCCACACTCACCTGAACTTACTGTGAGCTACAGGAGGGTCTGGAGATCACGCCATTTTAACATTTCACATTGTGATCATGGATGCCCAAAGTTGTGAGATACACGATATAACCTGATGCTTAGTACAGTTCAATGATTTTTGTTTTTGTACGTATTTTTGCCGATGTGACATCATGCTAGCTGAAATGAAGATAAGCTAATCACTTCCAAAATCAAAACATGTTATGTCATTTGACCAAAGTGTTTTACACAACAAAAACTGCGGCAATTTTTAATGGCTTTCATCTTTAAAAGGGCTAAGCTATGCCAACAAAGCAAACTCACGACTCGTACATGTTCTTTGTAGTGTGCTGTCTCAACAACAAAAAAAGAAAGTTTTTGACGGGGAGGTGGGAATCCGTGTTCCGCCTCTGGGTTATGAAAGCTTCCGCAAAGCTACCGTGGTGTGTCACCCGCCAGACTCGTGGCTCTGGGAGGAGAGAAGTTGTGACGCCAGTGATGTTTTGGAGGCTCCTCAAACAGCTGAAACTCCGACCGGGAGCTGGTGCTTTAGATAGACAGAGATGGTGTCTAATTATAGTGGGGGGGGGGATAATGGCATAGATCTTTGGAGTGTCAGAAGGGAGAGAGAGAGAGAGAGAGAGAGAGAGGGGGAGGGGGGGGGAGAGAGAGAGAGAGAGAGAGAGAGAGAGAGAGAGAGAGAGAGAGAGAGAGAGAGAGAGTGTGAGTGACGGAGAGAGAGAGACAGAGAGAGAGAGAGAGGGACAGAGACAGAGAGACAGAGAGAGAGAGAGTGACAGAGAGAGAGAGAGAGAGAGAGAGAGAGAGAGAGAGAGAGAGAGAGAGAGAGAGAGAGAGAAAGAGAGAGCAAGAGAGACAGGAAGCTGTGGGGGGTAGAAGTGAGAGAAGACCACAGCTGCTGAGCTCGGAAACCCGATGCCCATTTCCACTCGGCACCCTCCTTCCACTACTTCTCTCTCTCTCTCTGTCTCTGTCTCAGTCTCTCTCTCTCTCTCTCT
>OMKY01247246.1:0-12637 GCA_900302395.1 Bregmaceros cantori | reverse complement strand
ACAGAGCGCGTCAGCTCCGTGTACCGCGGACAGTCGCGCGCCGCTCTTTTGTGTGCTATCGCTATGCGTCAAATGCGGTTGGAAGCGCAGTAAGTGACAGGGTGCGCGTTACGTTTGGAATGCAGCGTATCCAGGAAGATAAACAAAGATCGCTTCCTGCATGCAACGCTCCGTCGTTAAACTTCCAGACGTGTGGGCAACTCTCGTTATCTGTCACTCTTTTAAATGTTTAAATTATTATTAAATGTTTACGAAGCCGTACACAGAGAAAGATTAGGTGAGAGAGATAACGAGACAGAGAGACGGAGAGCGAGAGAGAGAGACAGGCCGCGCATGGGGGGGGGGGGCGCTGCCGTGCCGACCCGAGTGTTGTCTCGTCAACATATAATGTTAAAACGAACGCACAGCTATAACACACACACACACACAGACACACACACAGACACACACACACACACACGGTAAGTGCGGCGATGCACTTAAAGGCAGCGTGCATGTTTTTTTTAGACAGGAGACAAGAAACTGCGGTTAAAACCGTATCCCTCGCGGTCTATTAACCGCAAGGGGGCGCACCGCGGTTAACCTACTTTCGCGGTTTATCGTTCAGTTTCGCCCGTGCCAAAGTTCTCGTGACCTTACGCCCGAGTTGTCGCAAGTTCTCGAATAGACTCCCCTTTGCGCTTTGGTGGGAAACTGCTGTGCGTTGCTAGAAATTCCAGACCGAGGGTGGAGAAGCATACGAGCAAAACTGGTTCCCGACCAGGCCCAAGCGACATTTGGTGTGTTCGGTTTCACAAGTGTAATCTGGCCTTAAGAGGGATGCTTAGCTGGGCAGGAGCACTCACAATTTAGAAATATCACCAGTCCAACGTTCAATTTATTGGAGCCGCGGTCTTCGCACACACTTTGCACGAGGGCCAGCATTCCGATTAGCCGGCATTTTGGTGAGCAAGCGCTGGCATTCTGATATAGTTCACTCGTCACGCTAACATTGGTGCCGAGCGGCGCCAGCATTCCGATGTCGGAAAAATCAATAAATGTCAGCCCGTGCATTCTTGATCCCCCGACAAGACAGAGGTCATCCTCGGCCATGTTCTTTCACAGAGGACCATCTTCGACACTCTGATTCTTGCTTTGAGTAAACAGCTTGATCGATTCATCGCCAATTTTAGATTAATCGGACTATTTAAATTTTCTTTAGAACTCAGAACGATCATTAACCAGAAACATTATTAATATAGCAAATTGTTTGATGCCTCACTATCCCCACCAACATTTCCATTTTAGTATTCCGTGCTAGCCCATAACATTGTGTTTTTCTTTGCCAAGTCAACTAGTTATCTTTACCTCTTGCAAAGCCATTATTAAGGTTACAGTGGCTGATTTACTTCAAATTGTTGATGTGGTGCCATCCATCCCATTTAGGGAAAAAAAAAAATTTGGAGGGTGGAGCAAGTCACACAGCGGTGCTGTGGACGGTGTTGTGATAGGTTGACTTATAGCACACAGAAATGTCAAATCAAAATGAAGGTTATATTTCAGTGTCACCATTTAGAGGTAAAGGGTAAAGGTAAACTTTATTTGATCACTCGTACATATATATTTACAGTGAAAGTCTTACCCCGCATGTAACCCATCCCTGAGGAGCTGTGGGCACAGTGCAAGATTGCACAAACTGCAGATTACTATTTCTGGACCAGTAAGTGAGACGAAACACAATCTGCTAACACGGAATTAGAATTGGCAAATCGTGATAAGTTAAACAATTAATTCACTCACATTGCATGCCTGAACCTAATCTCAACGGCTCCTGCCTTCGCAATGTAGCATCGGTAGAACTAATAACAATGCATGCCTGCCCTGCTCTGATATGAGCCGCCTTTCGTGGCATGTCATTTTCGTGGCTCTGCGCACGGGTGATGAGTCGCGCGGCGGCTCATTAAAAACATCCAGACCCCCACATCCAGCCCACGTATATTACATGTGGCTTAGATGACAAGTATGGGCAGCATCACGACTTCTTCTCGCCTCACTGACATTTCTGTAAGGTCTTCCTCCGATTTCTCTAATCCCACTTTCACACTAGTCCTATCAACGAAATTGGAAAATGGCTTAATTTTTTTTTTATAAATAAGCATCGTCACCGCAATGGGGTTGGATGCAGCAGTCTAACCAGCTGTGCCACAGAGCCAGCTCCAATCTAACTTGATAGTCAGTAATCTAGCTCGGTTACTTTTTAAAGAGAGTAGTGAGTAATCAGTAGTCAGACTACTTTTTAGAAGTAACTCTGGCAACACTGAGTACAACCGAGCACCTCGTGCAAAAGGCTGGAAAAGGCTCCATGGCCTTGGAGCGATGGTGGGCCAGTGTGCGTGAATGGCATGCACGCTCCAGCATGGCTGCTGAATGAACGTAGCTCATTAGAAAAGCATTTGTTAATTATTACATTATACGTATCTTACACTGTCTGTGAACCTCCACTTGAATTTGCTTTACGTTAGAGGCTGCGCCAGTCTGTTAACTGATGTTGTTAGTATCGGTTGCTCTTGACCGTAGCGATACGATAGAGTCGGAATTATTATGGGATAGCATGCATGTGCCACTCTGCCCCTCCCCATGTGGGCGTGCCTCCGTGCCTGTATATATAAATGCTCTCGATCGCCTCCCTTGCTGTCGCATCGTTCCTTGTATGATATAGTCATTGGCTGTGTCCGAAATCGCTCCCTATTCCTATATGGGGGTCATTTTTCTCCATGTACCGTATATAGTGCACTGAAAGTGGGTTTTGTAGTATCAGAATGAAGGTTGGGGCCATTGTCAATGATACAAGCTGACAAAAAGATGTTTTCTTTCTACGGGCGCAATAGCAAGGACACAGCCATGTAACAAATGGAACGTAGGAGGTCGATATACAAGGCAACAACAACCAGAGAAGGCAAAGTAACAAAATACAAATACTTAAGTACTGTACTTAAGTAAAATGTTCAAGTATCTGTACTTTTAGAAGTACTTTTTTCTGTGATTACTTTTTACCAAAACAGGCTCGTTACTCTTTTTTTTTTGTTTTTTTTGCATTGACGGGGTAGGATAACGTCTATAATATGAGTCAGTAGGGGGGCGCTGATGCACCGAGTACAGTGTTAGAGCCAGGGCTTTGAACCAATATTTTTTCCCAAGCGTTTCGTTCCGAACAGAAACAGAATTATAACGTTTCCGGTTATGTGTTCCACCAATAAATTGACGTTCCGGTTAGAACAAAAAAATATTGTTCCCGGAACGGTTAATATCGTTCCTGTCAGCTATGTAATATTTGTTGCGGCGAACCCAAAGTGACTCGCTACAGAGGCCCTCTGGTAGCGCTCTACAGCCGAGGTCTTGTTGCGTGTCGGGCCGAACCCACAACAACACTCTGCAGAGAGACTCGCGGCGATTCCTACTTCACTGCTGGATCGTAGATTTTATAAATACTCTTGTTTTATTTCTGAAGTTATCCCCAAGTGCACTCCTTTGAGGAACGAAATAAAACCGTTATTAACCGGTTACCATTATTTTTAAATAAGTGTTCCTGTTCCAGAACATAAAAATGAACGTTTCCAGTTTTGTTTTTGTTCCCTGGAAAATTCTAAAAGTTCCCGGTTTTCGTTCCTTGAACCGGTTCAAAGCCCTGGTTTTAACTACGGAAAACTCTGCTTGGGTTACTTGCATTGCTGAATTATGTGAAATGACAAAGCAGTGTTCTAGCTAATTTTGAAATTCCCAAATGTCCGGGGCATTGTTTTTGATGGATCACCCCACTTCAGACTAACTTCACATCCTTCTAATAACGATGTGCACTCCATTTAGTAAATTTGCTATGCACATTATTCTCAATTCACACTGTCAGTAAAAGTAATGCATCCAATCTACACACTCCTACACCTTGGTGTCAGCATGAAAAAACTGGACTAGAGGCCAGGAAATGCAGAACTTGGTTCTATGAAAGATTCAAATGAGCAGGGCTCCGAACTGGTTCAAGAAACAAAAACCAAAAACAGGATTTTACGGAGTTTCATGAGGAGCAGGAACGGAAACGAAAAAAGATTTCTTCAACTGTTCTGGAACAGAAACGGAACATTAAGAAATCCACAAAACCGGTTAAAAACGTTGTTTGAACATTTCCTAAGTCTGGGAGACTATTTCCGGTTGTGCATCCCTCTTACTTTCACTGTCAGTCATCAAACCCCATGCATCTGGGGCTCCATCTTGTGGACAGACGACAAAGCGAATGCAATGGCCTTTTAAACCCGGTTTAAGTCCACCAAATATATTTTGTATTAACTATATCTGAACTTAACATTGCACAATATAAGGAACTTTAAGAACGAACAAGATTTTTTTTTTTCCAAACCGGTTCAGGACCGATATTTTGGTGACGGAACGGTTCAGAGAACGAAAACGTTAAACATAGGCCTGCCTGAACCGAAAGTTTTTAAAATAACTTCGTTTTCAAGCCTTGCAAATGACTGTGAATGGTTTTTATTTTATTGTTTTCAACTTTTTGCTACCTCCATACAAAACCCGCTACCATCCATGGACATTGAAAACCATGAGCAGCAAAAATGTACACCCGTGAATGCAGTCACTCACAAAATGATTATTTTTGTAAAAAAATTAAAAACGCATTCCAACCTATCCCACCACCATGGCAATGAGAGGAGCACACTCAGCCATGATCCTGAAGGACCCTGTTGGCGGTAAGGTCAGTCTGTGTGTGGTCTAGACGGTGATGGGCAATGAAGAAAGTCTTTGAATACAGAACAACGACTGCTGGCTTTTTTAAAAGTTATTCTTTGGGCACAGGCGCCGACTTTCATTCTTCATTTTTTTAAATGTTTTTTTCCATTCAGGCTGTTTTTTTCCAAGCTTTATTTATTAGGGTTTGTGGAAACAGGTGAAGATGGGGGGGGTAGACATGCGAGAAATACGTCGGTGGTGGGATTCCAACCACCGACTCACCGCGCCATTAAGGCATATGCGTGCTTTCCAGTGCACTGCCTAACCGACTGAGCTACTGGGCAGCACTGATTTACATTCTTTATTTGCACGAGATCGCGATAGGATTAGCTGAGAAACTGGGACAGGGGGGGGGCATTGCCGAAAAGCCTGAGAGTGGGATGAGAACCCGCGGCACTGCTTGACTTCTATAACCCCCAGAACTTATCCGTTTTGACACCAACTGCACATTAATTCCATAAATAAGGCCCAGTATTTGCGTTAGAATAACTATTTTCTATTTTTCTAGAGCTTTTGTCAATTATTAATCATGTCGTAATTAAACATGTAAAATGACATTTAGCATCGGAATTATTACCTTTTGATGTTCGTTGATGAGTTAATTATAAATGTCGAAAAGAGATTACATTTATATTACATATATACAGATATGATACATGTATCTCTTCTTTACATTCCATAGTAGGTTCATAATATCCCAATACCTCCATAAGCATGAAAGGCACCACACCATATTACCTTTCAATGCCAAGAAAGTCTCAAAAAAAGTTAATGAATTGATTAATTAGTCAATAAAGCTAATTATAATTGAATAAGCCACTAACCACATTTTGACATCCCTGGGGTTAATAGTTAATACCTCTAATGGACTGCTGGTCCTTCAAATTTAAACCAAACAGTCGTATTCTGTGTTTAAATTCCACTTAGTTTTCCCAACACATTTTACAATAGACTAGCTCCCTATGTAGATGTGGTATCTGGTGTGAGTCGGTATAGGTGTACTGTAGATCCCAAACCCCATCAGAAAAGTGAACATTATGTGTTGAAATGATAAAAGCCATTATATTGGGATGCATGCTGCATATGTAATACCTTTAATCTAAACAGTTTTGTCTGTGCTTCCTGAAAACGCATCTTTTTGGAATAAACGATTGTTTCCAAATTGCATTTTGTACACAACACTGGCTGTGTCGGAAATCGCTCCCTATCCCCCATATAGTGCACTATATTGGGCGCACGCCATTTTGTAGGGGTGCCCGAATTCTCCATGTACCCTATATAGTGCACTGAAAGTATCTCGCAATGCACCGCAGTAAGTAGTGAGCATCGGATGTACCCCAGACGAAGCAATATAACCCATAATGCATTGCGGAACGTTTTAAAAATGACCTAAACCTTTTTTAAAAAATGGCACGGCGGGAGTAAATAGCGGCCGACCACAGCAATTAGTTATAAATGTAAGTGCTTCTGACTTTTTTTGATGATTGTTGAATTTTACAATTATATTTTTTATAATAATATTTTATAGTAATTTTGATGCCACCAACTCTGGTGTCCGAAATCTCGGCCGTTGCTGTTGAGTGCGCTATAAGCGAGTGAACGATTTCGGACACAGCGAATGTCGTTTAACTGCTAATCTTCAATCCATTTTCCTTTTCTCTATGGTATTTTTTTTCATTTGGTGAATGCAATTCAGAGGTAATTCATAATGTTTTAATTCTTCCTGATTCAACTTCAACTTGAAATTCTCTCTTTTCTCCATGGCATGCTGGGTGCAGTCGTAGCCTAGGCCGCTTCACAACCGGCTACGAGCAGCCCCCTCCGTTCAACCCCCACGTCTTCTCTGCTGAAGTGGGCGGTTCATCACGCGGCACTGCCTCGAGCGTGGTAGGAACCTACAGTCCCTATCTGCAGGGCACCCTCAACGTGCCCGGCTTAGACCAGGCGTACCAGGCGGCCGGCAACGGTGCTAGCGCCTACCCCCAGCCCTCCGCACTCCAGCAGGCGTTATTGTCACCCACGCCCATGGACTACCGCCCCCCCCAGCAGCACGTCACGCCCACCCTCCAGGGACTGCTCTCGCCACGGCACTCGCTAAGCGGCCACGCCGACCCTCGCTTGCCTCCCCAAGACTTGGCCGCGGTACTGAAGAGGCAGGGGGTGGGCTCGCGGCCCGCTTCGGCCGGCGGCAACGCCTCCGTGTCGGCGACCACCTCCCCGGACTACGGCGAACTGCTGCTCCTCCGCCAGCTGAGTCAGGGCGAGACCCTGGAGTCTTCCGCCGTCCCGCCACCCTCTCCGTCCTCCGTGGCCGGGGCACCCTCACACTTCCAGCACCTTCTGCAGATCCGTTCGCCGGACGTCCAGCAGCCCCAGACCCGGCTCCCGCATCAAGCTCTGTGTCCTGTCCTCCCGCACTCGGAAAGCATGGAGGAGGACGAGGCTCCGTCGTCTGGCTATCACCATCCACACGCACACGACGGCCTGTTGGCCAAGGCAGGGGATGAGCCGTACCCCTCTACCACGCACAGACCAGCTGGCTACATCAGGAGTGGCTCACAGACCAGAGGTGAGCAGCATCCCACGGTTGCCTGGTGGAAAGAGTTTCTACACATTTTCATAATCAACGCTGCACTATCTGCCTTTGTTGGAATTCCGGGTGTCGATAATTAATCATCGGTTAACAATTAACCGATCGAAAATGTTTGATCGATTTTGATTTTCTTGTGAAACTATTAATCGAGAATTTGCACTGCGATACAGTTGACGCTGCACCAACTAAGAATAATCTCTTCCTTTTGGCCATACTTGGTCCATGATAGGCCAATAGCTGCAGGAGCATTATGGAATTAAAACCCATAATATTTTTTTTCATTATTACCAGTAGAGCTGCAATGATTAGTCGATTAATCGATGACTAATCGATTAAGAAATTAATTGACAATGCAATAATCGATAATCGGCAAGGAGTTGAATCATTATTTACACCATTTTTTTGCTGACACCACTACCAATTGATCTACACAAATTTGATATTACTTGATAATCTCTGAAAATCCAGAATGAGAATAATAATTATTCAACATTATTGATGGAATGAAATGAATATGAAGAAAACCATCAAAATACTAGTGTAAAAATTCATTGTAATGAGTTTGTGCTAAATTGTAACTAAATTATTGTACATGTATTGGCTATTGTGAACCACAATTGACTGCTTTTCTCTGTCGCTGTGAATATTTTGGGACTTTTTAAAATGAGAAATATCTAACCGATTAGTCGATTAATCCTTTCAATAATCTGCAACTAATCGACTATTGAAATAATGGTTAGTTTCAAGAAAATGGCGTGCGTCCCATATAGCGCACTATAAGGGGGACAGGGAGCGGTTTGGGACACAGCCATAGACTTGTTGCTCTGTTTTCGGCAGAGCCAGAGTGTAGAACTATGGGCCAGGCCATGGAGGTTCCCGACCATAACGGCGCATCTTACCCAAGAGGATCCCAGGGAGAACCGTATCGGTCCCGCGGGCATCTGCAGCGCCACCACACCATCCAGACCTGTGACGACGCTTACGTAAGTGAATTCGACGAGAACGTTGTGCATGTCCAGAACAGCTGACCAACTTGTGGTGACCGTCTGGTGCTCTAAAAAATAAAAACAAATTTGAACTATTTATGATTATTACGTGACAGTAGTTTGCCTGTTGATGATTCCGTTTTCGAGCGATTTTGAAGTTGAATAGAGGTAATTTCCACCACAATTACAGTGTTTATTTTAGAGCACAATACTCTTTTTTTTGTAAATTGTGTCTACATTGGAATATCCACCTGACAATTTGATGTCTTCCTTTTTGGCCAAAAACCTTTCACTCTTGCGGTGGAGCGGACGTGCTGTACTGTACTGTCAGTGAACCAGGGTCCGATTTAGTTAGCGTCCATGTATACAGATGAAACTGATTTATTTGATTCGACCAAATATAATAAGATCCAACATTAAACTCCATGTAAACAGGGTTTTCGACTCTAATAATGTCTTTGGTGACTTTGACAATAAGTATGTTTTCTCTAGCAGTTCTGTGGGAGCCCCTGTCTCTGAGAGACCCTATGTATCGGGGGTCATATTTTACGCAAGTACATCTGAGTGTTATATCCAGTGATTTGAATTTTGACCAGTAAGGTAGTACCATGATAATTGGTCTGGATCAATTGTCATGGAAGATATTTATCGATTTATTTTATTCGGGATCTTTGAACCGGTTCAAGGAACGAAAACGGAAACTGGGAACTTTTTTTTATTTTCCAAGGAACAGAAATGAAACCGGAAACATTTGGTGCAGTCCGGCATCTGCTCTGGCCCCTGGCCCATTGGTCTTCTAGTTGAATAGCCCTGCTATGGTGTATTTGATTGCCATTAAGCACACTATATATCATCCCTAGTAGGAACCCTCCTTGTAGTTTCCTAGCAATAGTGCCTTTTCTCCCCTCCTCCATCTCTCCAGGACCAGCCGGAGCCCATGTCCGGCATGAGTCTTCTAGCCGGCAAAGCCCTGAGCTCAGCCCGCATGTCGGACATCCTCAGCCAAACGTCCCTTTCCGGTAGCCAGCAGCTTCGTCAGAGAGAGGATTCAGGTCAGTGCCATCAGCTACTGTGGCTCAGAACCTGAAGTTGGCCAGGGCACTTTTCGGGTTGTGCATACTTTAGTAAACGCCCATTGACATCGTCCTGTGCCTAAGGGTGCCTTTCCATTGGAGTTTGTTGTCCCGTTGGTCACGGGCGGCGAAAATAATCACGTAAGTAGATGGGTAGAGATGCGGCATTGAGACGCGCCGCAAGAATTTGCGTCCAGCAGACCAGTTGCTGCGTGACGCGGTGGCCACGCCAATGTCATTCGACGCAGACTTGTGCAGGCATTAGACGTAGAAACCAGCAAGACAGAAAACGCGGGAGTTGAAAAAGTTAAAGTGTGTGTGAAGTCTGATGAGTGCCCCGTGCGTGAGCTTCGACCACACACGGCCCCCCCAGCCCGACCCACGGAGACACGGGCACTCATCCCGAGTCGAAGCTCGCAGCGGGAGCCAGCCGAGTCACCGTAGCGCAGCCATAGACTATATGTCTATACTACGTTTAAAGGCGGTATCTCGTTCTAACGCCAACCTTCCCTAGACGAGCGTCAACTCGAATTGAAACACCGCTGGCACGAGCGTATAATTTGAGTATTCGCGGCACCCATGACAAGCGTCACAAACTCCAATGGAAAGGCACCGTTAGTCTCGCAGCGCACACGGCTTCCCCTCACCAACATAAATATGCTGCAGCTCTGCTTCCGTGTCCCCTTCACCCCCTTCACACTAACTAAACTATGAATGAACTAAAGTTCATTGACATTTGACCTTTATTGCATTATTGCAAAATGTGCGTAATTGGGAAAATGTGAACAAGTTGTATATGACGAGGTGAGCTGCAAACATTCTTCTACTGATCCATCCCAACTCGATTTTTGTACACATGCTTCACAGAAAAAGCATCAGTCGGATTTGATAGAACGCCTAATGGATGGCGAGAGAGAAGGAAGTACGTAAAACAGACAAATTACAAAATATCTATTTTTTTTATATATTTTCCAATTAGACGAAATCTAGTTTAAATTTGTCAATATGTGAACTCCTTCAACGGGGACAGAGACATTGAGTTTTGGGAGCTTTTGGGCAGCCATAAGGCATAGGGGCTATTGAGTATAGCGACGTTAATGCAGGAGAGCATTCTCTGCTGCCGATGACTGCTAGAATTCATCAATTTTGACTTCCTGCCATCTTGCATCCAACTCGCTGGCTGTCTCCGAAATCGGTCCCTATCCCCTACTCCCTACCCCCCATATAGTGCACTCACTTATACTGCACTCAACACCAATGGCAGAGATTTCGGACACTAGAGTCGGCGCCGTTGAAAATTATTATGAATTGTAATTACAAAAAATATAATTATAAAATTCAAAAATCATCGCAAAAAGTCAAAATACTTACATTTATAATTATTTGCCGTGGTCGGTCGCTATTTACCCTTTTTTTAGAAGTTTAGGTCATTTTTAAAACGTCTCGCAATGCATTATGGGTTATATTGCTCCGTCTAGGGTACATCCAATGCTCACTACTTTTTGCGGTGCATTGTGGGATACTTTGAGTGCACTACATGGGGGACACCCCTACAAAATGGTGTGCGCCCCACATAGTGCACTATATGGGGGATAGGGAGCGATTTCGTACACAGCCACTGCCTTGGTGCGTCCAGCTTGTTCTGCCCAGTCCATTAACCCAGACGTGAGGACCTGAAACACTATTTTGTCATAACTGTGTCTTGTCCATAATGAATCATTTGCTGAATTGGCTGCACAGAGAAGAACACCAGCTATAAACAGCCACTACATTTGGGTTCTGGATCCTTGGATATGTCCGATCTAATGCCCCGTCCACATGGGACTGGAGTCCGCACTTCTCCCTACCGATCCACCCTCCCGTCCATATGGTGCCGGCAATCTACCGTCTCAAAATAGTTTTTTCGGAATCCGGCCTCCAAGGTGGAAAGATTCCGTATTGCAGACATTATTTTTCCTCCTCTCTTTACCTCCTTCTCTCTCTCACACACACACACACACGCACACACACACACTCAGACACACGCGCGCACACACGCTAGCATGGAGAGGTGTAAGCGCTCGCAGAGTTCCGACTTTCCACCTTGAAGGCCGGTTAAAAAAAAAAAAATTTACTGTCGGCATCATCGGGACGGCAAATAATTCATCAAGGAATCCGCTGCCGTCTTTACGGCAACCTTTGCAATGCGCTCCCACGTGGATGCTACATTTTGAAGTGCGGTGAACAATCGAGTTTGCGTATTCCCACCTCGTGTGGACGAGTCCTAAAAGCTCTCCAGTCTGTCCACTAATCATGTGTTTGTTTTATTTTAGTGTGTGATGTCGAAGGTGAAATCCACGCCTCTGCCTGTTACCCCTCCTCGTGTACCAGTGATATGCTGAGCTACAAGCCCCCGGATGTGCAGTATAGTATGGAGCAGGCAGGGGTCTAGCTATGGTACGTGCTCTACACAGAAACAAGTCCTTGTGGTTTATGGGGTTGGAGGTGCTTTCCGATGTAAACGCTGTTTTCGGGAGGTGAAAACAGGACAAAACACTCGGGGCATTTTTTATCCGCTTCCACTTTCAATCTCCTAGTTTCCTGTGAATACTGTAAACTGGGGAAACCACTGAAAACGATGCTTGAGTGGTTGAGCAGGCAGAAGTGAAGCTTCAGCACAATCGCGCTTACGACTTTCATCGTCCATCCACGGAAAAACGTTGTTTTTTTGTCATACATGCATGTCATGTTTAGATGAAGGCAACATGAAATGCACATTACTGTGTTCATAGCCAAAAATTGCCAAGACCACCGAAAAAAAACTAGAACAATGCACTCAGCACCGACTGGTATATCCCCAAACGCGATAGAAGCATCAATAAACCGCCGAAATATTGTATCAATACCCACAGAAATATTGTAGCAACAATAAACCACAGAAATATTGTAGCAGCAATAAACCACAGAAATATTGTAGTATCAATACCCACAGAAATATTGTAGCAACAATAAACCACAGAAATATTGTAGCAGCAATAAACCACAGAAATATTGCAGCAGCAATACTAGTTGTCGATTAATTTTTATAATCGATTAGTCCCAAATTAATCGTTGCACCCCCCCCCTACTGTACTCGGTGCATTACCGAGTACCGCCCCATACTGACTCATTCACGCTATGCATGTAGTCCTACCACGTCGTTGCAGAAACAAAAAAAGTAACAACTCTTTTGG
>OMKY01247241.1:0-13972 GCA_900302395.1 Bregmaceros cantori | reverse complement strand
TGCATGGGGAACAGGTGGCCGGGTTTACTTAATTTGGTGATATGTTTGAGTTCTGAACCTTACCTCAAGTCAAGTTCAAGTTCATTTTACCTTGTATTAAAAAGTACTAGACAAAACATGTTTTTTGTACTATTATTATTATTATTATTATTATTATTATTATTATTATTATCATTATCATTATTATTATTATTATTATTATTATTATTATTGTTGTCATCACAGCCTATCCAGAATGATGATGTGCAGCTGTATGCCTGCGGGGCTGACATTCTCGTACACCAGTCACCCTCAGCGGTGCAGCTATTCTTAGAACAAGTCATTATTGTTCAGTGGATACATCAAACGTGGCGGTGATTGGAACACTCTCAACCTCTGGAACCTCCATTTATGTTGTTCTCCGTGGGAGCGAATCGTCCACAAAGTGAATGACAAGATGTACAGAAACATGAGCGGGTGGAATGGATGCAGATCCGTAGGTTGACGTCCCTTCTTGTTGCCAATAATTGGATGACTGAGGCACGGTTGAAAAACACAGACAAAACACACACCATTTTTCTGATTAATTAATAAATTGCTGACAAAATAATTGTTAAATGTGTTGCCCTTTTTTTAAATTATATTAAATTAATCATAGTTATTGTCAACATTTTGTGTTTATGCCACCTGCTTTTGCGCAAATGTGATATTATTTGAGATATATCTATTTACTTAAAAAAAAATGTGAATCAAATTAAAGAATGGCATTATACTTTATCATTCTATCACTCATTCCATTCTCTCTCCGGTTGTATCTGAGTGTGCACAAACATGTTTTTTTTTTTTCCTTCCAGTAATCCCTAAAGTCAGGGTACCGTTCAGCCGCTTTGAAAAAGCTTCATGTCACTGTATAGATTTAGAGATCTGCTGCTTTTGATTATTGTCATTATTGGTCTGAGTGACGTCAATCTACAGAGTTCTTTTGTTATTTCTATGTGATCTGTGAGTCTGTTGTCATCCATTGCGTGCTCCCTCCGGCACCTCCACCACCTCTGCTGGGTCCGTCTGGTAACCTGCGTTGGAGAATAAGATAAGTAAACTCTGGACGTCTCTAACTTGAACTCTTGAAGATCATCGTCCCGCCACTCTGAATGAACCTTCAGTGACTGCGTATTTATTTATTCCAAAGACTTTATTAATGTTTTCCTTTCTTTTATTTTCTGTCTACAATATGTAGACATAGGTATTGTAAAAAAAAAAGTATACGGGCCGACAGGGTGGTCGCCCAACCTTTTGTGTTGTAAGTTTTGGGTTCATTCCTCTACTCTTTATTCAATATTTAACTTCAAAACTCAAGAGTTTGACTCGGCCCGCCGGTGTGTGTGGTCCGCGGACAAACCCAACACCTGAGTGCCGTCCGTGGAAGAGTGGCGACTCTTAAAAAAGTACAGTCCAAAGTGAAAATCCAGTTTTCGCTACCGCTTCTCCTGCACAAGCTGGACCAGGTACTTTTTAGACAAGACTTATAAAAAAAAGAAAAGGCGGGATATTCTCTCCTATTCAAGAAAAGGAAGTGTGATATGTTCAGTGACATATTCAAAATAAACTAAATTAACTAACTAACTTATCCGAATGTATCACATGGGGGTCTTGTGAAGTGAGTCTGATTTCCACCTAAATTTCTCTCCAGGTTCCACTATAGTATGAGAATGGAGGGGCCATTACACTGTGAATGGAGACTGGCTTTGGGAATAACAGATATTCAACATGTTTGAGTGGAGAATGGGCCAAACAAGGAAACGATTAATGGCTGTTGATTAATCGATTATCACATTAGTTGCAGATTATTTCAGTAATCGATTATCAGCGATTAATCGGTTGCAGCTCTAAACCAGAATATTGTTTTTAAATGGACTAGAATTAGTAAATTGATCCATTCACAGTTGCATGAAGTAAAAGTACTGGAAAAAAGTTAACGTCTTGCTAGTTTTTGTTTACAGCTAAACACTCTGAATAGGTCCATGACTAAGGGACTATACTTAGTAGAATCCTCTAGGTTAGTCATGGACAGATATGGACAGAGTAGCCATAAAAATGACTTAAGTAAAAGAATTGTTACCTCAGCAAAATATTACTCAAGTAATAGTAAAAAGTAGACATCCAAATAGTTGCTCAAGTAACAGTAAAAACATGTTCCACTACTTAAGTAGTGAGAGTACTTAGTCAATTTCAGTAAAATAAATTAGGACAGACTCTCTTTTCAAAATGTATTTGAGATGGCCCTTGTTGATTTACAATCCCCAGAGCAAGAGTGCAAGGTAGAGAGACCGAAGGGAGAGAAAGACAGAGAGAGGGGAGCGAGATAGAGCACCCGAGAGGGAGAGAGAGATATGACGTCAACATATGTGCCAACAGTTCCCAACGGGTGTCGCTAAAGGCCAAGTTAATGGAGTAGCGAATTGCTGACATCCAGGGCTCCGAACCGGTTCAAGGAACGAAAACGAAAACCGGAAACGAACGGAAATTTATGGAATTTTATGAGGAGCGGAAACGGAAACGAAAAAAAGACTTATTCAAATGTTCCGGAACAGAAACGGAACATTATGAAACCCACAAAACCGATTAAAAACATTTTTTTTTCTGTTCTCTATATATTTGAACATTTCCTATGTCTGGGAGACTATTTCTGGTTGTGCATCCATCCAACTTTCACTGTCAGTCATCAAGCCCCATGCATCTGGGGCTCCATCTGGACAGACGAGGAAGCGAATGTAATGGTGTTAATACAGCTACACAGAAGTTTGAAAGTCCACCAAATATATTCTGTATAAACTATATCTAAACTTAACATTGCACAGTATAAGGAACTTTAAGAACGAACACAATTTTTGTGTTCCGAACCGGTTCAGGACCGATATTTTGGTGACGGAACGGTTCCGAGAACGAAAACGTTAAACAGAGACCTGCCTGAACCGTTCGGAACGGAACGTTTCAAAAATAATTCAGTTTTCAAGCCCTGCTGACATCTCAGTAAAAAGTTGTTTTTTCACCTCAAATTTATTTGAGAAAACTTGTGAAAAATGGACTCCAAAAGTTAAAGGTACACAAAAAAATGTAACGCAATAAATGTAATGCTGTAGTGAACATGGATACGAACACAGCTGACAGCTGCCCCTGGCCGGGCCAGCTGCAGGCAATTAAGCCTTGACCTCTTGACCGGCCAGCTGCATACAATTATGCCTTGACCTCTTGACCTGGGCAACCTGAGACAGCCCAGGAGGGAGGTGTGTCCTAGGTCTTGGGGGGGAGCTGGGACAGTATAAACAGAGTGTGTGCTCAGATACTTGGTTCTTCTTGTCTCTGCCATTAAAGCGATGCGACACTCAACTGCTGCCTCTCCTGTGTTTAATTTTATAGTGCCGCACAGGGCACTAAAATGCGTTACTTCCCATCTCAGGTCATGGTTAAAGCAAATATATGTTTACTTTTTTAATACAAGACTGTTGATGATCATTGCCTTTTAATAAGCATTCTTTTTTTAAAATGTTGTTATCATGATAGAAGAAACCAGATATTTCTTGCACTATGTGCCTTGCAGTTTCAAGTTTAAATTACGTCGGGACAATTTATCACTGATTTCACATTACCCAGGTCTTTCAACAATGCATTGCATCAGAGTGCATTAATTATGCAGGCCATTGTTCAAGTTATTATCATTTCATACATTATTTACCACTCCTTAACATGAATTATTATTATTGCTTGTCAATTATTTACTTTGCATGCCGGGACACCAGAAAGAGAACAGATCCTGTGAGTACCAAGTATAATAATTAATGTAATAGTACTTAAGTGATAATCCACAAGAGGACAGTAATTAACTCATTGTACTGCGAAAGAATGTTGTTAATTATTAAAACTAATGATTAATAATCAAAGTGACAAATGTCCACAGACATGCTAGAAAAAAACCCATTCTTACTGCTACTCGGTGGAAACAGCAGCTTTCTTTGTTTGAAAATAGTTACCATTGAATTAGTTAACAGCTATTCATAGCAATAGAATGACACGATAATATGAGGTTGCCTCATGAGAGCGGATGCAGTGGTAGAATTGTGCTGCAATTTTCTTTTTGATGTTTTTTTTTCAGCGCATTCAGGCTTTTTTTCTCCAAGCTTCTTAGGGTTAGCGGAAGCAGGTGAAGAATGGGGGGCAGACATGCGGGAAATACGTCGGTGACGAGATTCGATCCATCGACTCACCGCCAGCGTCCAGCGCTCTGCCAAGCCGACTGAGCTACTGGGCAGAACAATGCGGCAATTTTTTGGGAGGTATACAGTTGATCTGTAATCAAATTCTGTTCATTCTTTTTTTCATTTTTATTATTATTAAGAATATTTGAGATCACTTTGGGCAGTAGATATTGATGTTCTGTGTCAAACAGATCTAGTCACTGCAGCATTTCTAGCATATTCCATATGAATTGCTCTGCTTGTGAAATTTGATTTCGGTCCCCTCCCACGCAGAGAAGCAAGTGAAAGATGTAGCGAGGCGTTATTCAGAGTAAAGAACACGCTGTTGCCTAAAGAGTGTTGTGTACAAAACATACTGAAAGAAATAGATTTCCCTCTACCCCCGCTTCTTTTCTCGAAGTTGAGAGAAAGAGTTTCAGTTACAGGAGAGACTAGCTGTTACAAATCCAATCTTAAATGTATTACAAGTTTGTTATATAAATCAATTGAATGAATCTCCTAAAATTACAAAAATATACCAGGCTTCATGGGTTGACATGACCATTTTCATACTGTTACAAGTCAGCCGGAGCAGCTGGACAGACGGTGCGATTCGCCCGCGGACCGCCCATCGGGAGTCATTAGTCCACCTCCTTATAAGGCCACGCCCGTCCCCGGAGAGGCGCATAGTCTCTGAACAGGTTTGTTTGCCTTGCCAATACCTTGACGAGATCGAGTTTAATTCCTGTTCACAACTTGGCTTTTTGACTTACCTGGTTCGTTTCTCTCCTGTATCCAGCGCACCCCCGTGGAGCCTCCACCTGCTCCCGATCCGGCCGATTTAATTTTTTTAGACTAAAAAATTAAGCTAGCTAGGAGAGAAATACAACATGCGTTGCGTCTGTTGTCCACTAGAGGGGGGTTGCTGGAACACTCCCCACTTCCTGCGCCCCTGATGGTATGTCTGGTTCCTTCGAAAAATAATTAAAGAAACCACTAATATTCATCTTTGTTTTTTGTTTTTTCTTTTACATTTCTATGGTTTGGTCACGGTTTTGGTTTATGTAATTGTTTGTCTTTGTCTGTAATTGATTCTGTTCTTGCACGTATGGGCCCAATGCTGCTGGCAAGCCATCAAAGAAAGGTGTGTTGAATACACGTTTGTTTATTCCAATGAATATATTATTTTAAGTTATAGCCAAGTATACTTGGCATGCAATGCCGGCATTGAACATTTCCAAGGCTCGGGGGGAGACATTGCAGAAAAGCCGGACAGGGGATCTGAACCTGCGGCACTGCTTGACCTATGATCTAGGGGGGGTGCACTCTCTACCTGCTCGGCCACTGCGCGCCCCCTATATTTTGGATTTTTAATACATATTTTTATTTATGTTTTTATTTTTTAATACATCCAAACTGAAGTAAATTCAGTATATTGCTCTCTTATAAACAGTCTTTATGTGTCCCGAATGCCAGTGACTCACGCTAGGTTTCCACTACAGAGTTTTTTAAATTCCGTACGTCCTCCGCAGGTCCGTACGGATTCCGTGAGCAAAACAAACGCGTTGTCACCGTCATGGTATGCTCCACTACATTGAACTTCGTATGGATCAGAAAATCATTTATTTTGATTTTTTCCGCACGCACCGTACGGCGGGTCCCTGAGCTCAGTGATTGACAGCGGCGCTCAGCAATCGGCGCAGCGTGCGCTCCAGCGCATCAAAGGCGAAATAATATATATATTCAAATGTTTTACAGAGGCGCCCTCGTGCTCACACGTTTGTTGTGTGTATCTGTTTGTGTGTGTGTTCACCAGTTCAGTTACGGCACAGGCTGCATGAAAAGTGGGTGTTATCGCGTTGTTTGTTCACGCGCGAATACCAAAGTGCCGCATGCCGTAGCGGCCACAATGGAAACCGCTGTTTTTATACCATACGGAATCCGGCCGGAAAATATCCCTACGGTGCCGTACGGAAAAATGACACTCTGTAGTGGAAACCTAGCGTCAGACAGGTAGGCAGGGTCGAGGCCAATAAACCCCCACCCCCCACCCTGACTCTTCATCCCAGTTTCCGATTTAATCCTGTCACTATATCTCTCAATAAAGAATGAAAAACGATGCTTGTGGCCAAAAAAATTATAACAAAACAAAAAAGCTATAAGCTATAGTATGTACAGGGGTAAGGCTGCTGATGTCCCTGACATACCATATCAATGATATCCCTGCCTCCCCATTCTCAGAGATGGGCAGTAACTCATTACATTTACTACAATTTGTTTGTGTACTTTTTTACTTTTGGAGTACATATTTCACAAGCTACTTTCTACTTTTACTGGAGTAAATCTGAGGTGAAAAAAAATTACTTTTTACTGAGATGTCAGCAATTCGCTACTCGTTACATTAACTTGGCCTTTAGCAACACCCGTTGGGATCTGCTGGTACATATGTTGACATATCGCTCTCTCTCTCCCCCTCTCCGGCGCTCTCTCTCAGTCTTTATTCCTCTCAGGAGCTCTTTCTCTCTTTCTCTCTCTCTCTCTTTCTCCCTCTCCTCCGCACTCTCACCCTCTCTCTCTCTCTCACCCTTTCTCTCTCTCTCTTTCTCTCTCTCTCTCTTTCTCCCTCTCCTCCGCACTCTCACCCTCTCTCTCTCTCTCTCACCCTCTCTCTCTCTCTCTCTTTCGGGCACTCTCTCTCTGAAAGTTACTCAGTACTTTAAATAACTTTTTTGTGGAGTACTTTTTTACTTTTACTTGAGTAACTCTTTGGATATTTTTACTTTTACTTGAGTAATATTTTGCTGAGGTAACAATACTTTTACATAAGTAGTTTTCATGGCTACTCTGCCCATATCTGCCCCTCCTCCTCTTGTAGACAAAAAAAAGTTGTGTTTTTGAGTCCACATATCTTTGAATGAAGCTATGGCGTAAGAGCAGGATTTTGGAACTGCAAGATGTTCGTGTGTGTGTGTGTGAGTGTGTGATCATGCACTTGCGTCATGTTAATGAAGACATGAATAAGTGATCTAAGCAGGAGGTTGATTTCTCAGCCCCTTCATCATACATGAATACTTACATTCCACTTCCCGCAGGATGAGGAAGTAAAGGCTGCCTTCACTTCCTCCAGACTACCAACAGGGTTTGGAAGTAGTGGACTACCTATAATGCCATTATGGCAATCAGAATGCAAAAACTTGCAATTGTAGTCCCTTAAAACTATGAATGATATTTCACAATGGTGTCAGTAACTAAGTTACTTTGATTTTTATATTTTGGACAGCCCCGGACATACGGGTACTTTCTCAACATGGCAGAGCCCATAACCCCTATACTCGGGAACGAACCCTGTCCGTTCACGGCAATTGGATGACGCTGCGTCCACTTAGTATACAGTCTATGGCTCACACACAAACTTTGAACTCGGACATAAAACAGATGCTGTACGCCTGCAGGAGATGTTCGGTGATCTGACCATTTAAAGCTAAGTGAATGATTGCAAAAGGATTACGTCAAACGCTTTTTCCTCTTACAACCAAACCACTTCTACTTGTGTATGCCCGTGTCTTCATGTGTACAGGTCACACACCACGGACTGTATGACCAATAATGTTGGTAACAGCTAGGGCTGGGCAGAAAATTGATTTGAAATTTAAATTGGATTATTTCGTTCAAAGGCTTTTTGAAAAAGTGAAATCGTCAAATTGGATTCGCTTTTTAACATTGATAATAATGATTTTGCTGGTCTGGTTTCATATGGGTGAATAAAATGTATATTAATTGATAATTGTATTAATATTAATCCTCTGTGTGGTGTCTCTACTTAACTGCAAAAATGGACACCATTTGCAAAATGTTAAATATGAGACGTCTAGTTTTAAAATATTTTGCCCTTTTTTTTCCCCCCAAGAAATCGGAAACAAATTGAAAATCAAGATTTCAAAGACAAAAATCGGGATTTTATTTTTTAGCAAAATCGTACAGCCCCACTCTTCACATATATATGCTTTGTAGTGCACCGTTTGAACAGTCTGAGCCACTGCGGCGCATGTCCTGCATGATTTTAATTGAGTAGGTAGCAGAGACCACTAGACAGCAGCACAACCACAACAAAACTTCACATGACACTGCAAGAGTTCTGCTTCGCTCATACCCTCCTTCCCTCCCTCCCACACACATACAAACTCATAGAACAGTGTGTATGTTCGTTTGGGGGCCAGCTCCAGAGCTAACACCAGAGGGGACATTTGTACAAATGTCTCGATCGAAGCTCCACTTTTATTCAAGCCGATCTCTCACTGGTAGCTCTACTGTCCACAGCGGTTAAAGAAGCGCTGGGCACGGGACAGAAGACGGTGGTCTCAGGATTGGACAGCCCAGACGGCCTGGCCTGTGATTGGCTGGGCAGGAAGCTCTACTGGACAGACTCAGAGACCAATCGGATCGAGGTGGCCAACTTGGATGGAAGTTCGAGGAAAGTGTTGTTCTGGCAAGATCTGGACCAGCCCAGAGCCATCGCTCTCAACCCTGCCCACCGGTAACTCAACTCGGGATTCATGTTTACTAACCGTCTTCTATGTCTACTGATTCTTTCTCAATGAAGTGTGGACGGTAAACACAGAAACACAATCAAAGTTAATGATCAAGAAACAATTTCGAATTGTGTTTGTTTAAATATGATTGTTTATTTCAAAATATATCTTGCCTCAAAATAGTTGTCTTCTGATTCTTTTAGACACAATTGACCACATTGACTTTCTGGGAAATTGAACAAATGTACAAGTTACTAATTATTAATCCTTTCGCTGACAACCATAGAAATTGTTCTATACCTTGGGAAGATGGTGTTTTATCAGAATACTTAATTTATCAATGGAATTATTGTGTAAAATACATGGTTGATGATCCATTTTGCTATCGATTATCGATTATGTTATCGGTTGATCATCAGCCCTTTTAAAGAGGCAGGACCAAAATATGAAGAGAAAATATTAGTTGATAAAAAAAAATTGTAGTACGGGGGGCATGGTGGGGGAGTTATAGAGCATGTCCCCGGACCATAGATCGAGCAGTGTCGCTGGTTCTAATCCCCTCTATGGCTTTTCTGAAGTGTCTCCCCCCGATTCTTCATCCCAGTTGCTGATTTAATGCTGTCACTATCTCTCTCAGTAAAGAACTGCGCTTGTGACCAAAAAATAACCCCAAATTCAAATTTGAATTAAATTAATCCGTCAGCCTCAGCACATACGAGTGAATGCAGCCATCACCTTTTTTTCATTCTTTACCAAGAGAGATAGTGACAGGATTAAATTGGAAACTGGGATGAAGAGTCGGGGGGAGACATTGCAGAAAAGTCGCAGAGGGTAAGCGAACCCACAGCACTGCTCGGCCTGTGACCTGGGGGACGCGCTCTCTAATATCTCTCTGCCTTCGCGTGCTCGCCTGCTTTTATTTTTAATGGTTTCTGCTCTTAGTTAGGCTACGGTTTTCCTTGTCATGTTCTTAACCCGTTCTTCTGAAATGAGCCATGGATAAATCACCAGATTAATAAATTAATACTCTGTAAAAATAGCAGATTAATCGATTGTCTAAATAGTTGTATTGAAATCCACTTGTGGAATCTATCTATAACTGTAGGGTGGATTGCGCTAGGGTGCACCACTGCCTAATGTGGGACACCTAAGCTCCAGTGGCTCTGGATAAATTCTAAATGTATGAATGTCAATGAAACTATGGTAACAGCAAACTATGGTAACATTAAGTTCAACTGTTGAACACTACATTTCACTGCCCCACCTTATGCAACTGACTGTCCCACATACGGTTTCATTCAAATACAAAGGCTCATTTGTGATTTCTGTTTTTTAAATTTTCTGATTGAAATGTTTAAACGTATTTGTGTTGACTGACCGAGACCCCCCCGCCCCTACAGGACCATGTACTGGACGGACTGGGGGGAGGACCCCCGCATCGAGAGAGCTGGGATGGATGGCAGCTACAGGTACGCTCATGACGGATGAGTGGGGCGGGAGTTCATTTTGTCTTTTTCTGTCAATTCTTATTGACAGTTTTAGTGTGAAGGGGGGCGAGAGAGTGGGAGAGTGGGGGGGGGGAGACCAGCAGCATAATTATGAAGTAATGTAACGACAGCAGCCTGGGCTGTGAGACAAAGCCACAGGCACACGACCCTCTGGGGCTGGATGCAGTGGTTTAACCAACTGCGCCACAGAGCCGGCCCCCATTTTCTCTGTCCATGTCATGGTTGAAGGCATGCTATAATAACGATTTGCATTCTACTGGTCATGTGACTGGACACAACTACCCACAATTCCAAGAATTCACAACAAACCTAAATTGGTTGGGGGCAATGAAAATTAATGTTAATGTAATTCTACAGTTCTTACTCTGCACAAATGAAATTGGTATTTGATATTTATTTTCTATAACGAAAACTAAACTTGATGTTATATAGTATACCTTTAACCGAATGACCGTTCTAAAACTATTTAGGTAATAGTTTGCAAAACAATTCATTTTTACAATACAATTATGTCACTTCATGTTCTGACAGATCGTGAACCACACACATTCAATAACAGAATACGCAAACAGTACCACAAGACAAACAAATAGACAAACAAATAGATCTAGGAATTAAGGCGCACTGGACTATAAGGCACAGGCTGTTTTTTGAGAAAAAAATAAAGTGTGCCTTATACTGTGGAAAATACAGTGAATTAATGAAATTACCTGTTCAAGCGTCCCTCTGGTCTCCCCATCTCTTCCAGGAGAGTGACTGTGGACCAGGACATCTACTGGCCCAACGGTCTGACTATCGACCTGGTGGAACAGAAACTCTACTGGGCCGACGCCAAGCTCAGCTTCATCCACAAAGCCAACCTGGATGGGTCAGCACGGTGAGTCTGTTGACAGTTGTCATTGAATACCGTCATAGACGGTTGTCATCAGCAACATTATGCAATCAGTAAAGACGCAATCATTATGCAATCAGTAAACAAATAATTTGCTGTGCACATGGACAAGGAATTTACCAACTTGTAATCGTTAGTGAATTCTGCCAATGGTACGTCCTTTCCTCCTGTCTCCAGGTGCATGTTGTTGTTTATGTTGTTGTTGTTGTTGTTGTTGCACATCACTGTTGTATGGTTTGTATAATGGTCTTATTAGCCACAACCTTTGGCCAATCTTTGGAATTTGCATTTGACTAACTGTGGCCCTTGTACATGGAATTGTAAAATGGCATGTTGATAAATGTCCATTGCCTGTCTGAATAAACAGACAAAGAATACAATACAACACAAGAATACTACTACTAAAAGGCCCCACAAGCCGCCATGTGGTGCGATTTGCCCTCCGTGCACCGTAGCCTGCCAAGCCAGAACCAGCTAATCGTCCACGTGTAGCACACGACTAGAATGAAGACTGGGTCTGGTCTCGAGCAAATCAACAAATCAGATTATCGGGTGTGTGACTGCCGGCCAATCAGAGTCACTTTGAGGCGGTTCTCAGCGAGACGAGGTATGGGTGGAGTTTGTTATGTTGCGTGACCGCCGTCGTCACTTGCTCCACCTACTGTGCTGGCATTGGATAACTGATTTTTTTTTTTTTAAATAACACTTCTCCCCCTTCTCCATACGCCACACCCTTTTTGGATATGGTCGAGACCAGACCTAATGTTCGTTCTGCTGCACCCTCGGCTGGTCTCCCTGGCATGGAAGGGGACAGAACACAGATGGTCGTCTCCTCCTACATGGAGATGATGACGAGGAAATTGACAGTAGACCAAAAGTTAAATTTCTGAAATGGATATAAAGCTGATTCTAGGTCCATTTTGGCGGCTTTCTTGGTATTGGTGTTCTCTCAAAGTCTTTCCTGAGCTTGTGTTACACACAAAATGTTTTCATTTAATATAAAACAATTTCTGTAGACTACAATGTGCATGAGTCAACTCTGTACTCCAAGATCCAATCCTTAAAACAAGAAGGTGGATGTCACGTAATTCCTAAATCTAAGTTTCCTAAAGTCTAAATCGCCTTCCTAAAACCCAATGAAGTGTTTCAGGATGCGAACACAGCCTCATACATCGGGGTCTAATTATTTATGGAAATTCCAAAACAGATAATATTTCCAGCAAATTTATAACACATTGTTGCGTGAAATTATCTTATTAATTTCTGAAAAAGGTAACAAAAAAGTTGTCAATTAAATATTAATATTATGGTACTCCAAGGCTCCAAGCCAGGACAAAGTCACACAAGACATCTAATTTAAGATTCTGCCATACACATTAGCACTGCGGACATGATTGTTGCTGCTGTATTGTTGTTGTTTTTTACTTGTCTTGAGTTGTTTTAGTTTTCTTTTGTTTGCTGTCTAAAAAAATTACAACATCTGCAATCAATGCAATACAAACACGTTTAAAACATTATTAATATTATATAATACTAATATTATCTGTAGAGCTGCAACCGGTTAATCAATTAATCGATCGATTATTGAAATAATCGCCAACTAATTTGATAATCGATTAATCGGCAGTGATTAATCGCTTCATGGTTCGGCCTATTCTTTGCTCTTGTTGAATATATGTTGTTCCCAATGCAATTTTTCCAGTGTCAAGGCCCCATTACAATAAAGACAACACAAAAGCTTATGTGAAAGCCCAGTATGTTATAGTTTAGCCTGTAAGAGTAGGGTCTTTCATGCTATTACTATGAAATGGAGATAGCGAAATGGCAAAAAGTTTGTAATATTAAGTTTGCACACTTTTAATAATGTTTCATAATCATAATTAATGCTAATAATCGTTTAGATTTCAAAGGAAAAATTAACCGATTATTCGACTAATCGCCAGTAAAAATGGCTGATTAATCGCTTATCAAAATAATCGTTAGTCGCAGCCCTAATTATCTGTTAATCAATTATCGATAATTGTAGACGCAAATCTGTGATGTGGATTTCAACTCCAGAAGCTTGTTCAAGTACTTTTCATCAAGACTGCCTCTAACATATGGGGCATGGTAGTTCTGCTAAGAAGCTAAAAGGAGCTTTGGAGGACTATTGTTGCTCTTCTACCACAAATGGCCTTGATTGACTGTCCAGCTAGCACCGTATCATCATCTTTCTGGGAGCGGCGAGTGCACACACGGCCTTATATAGCACTGCCCCCGGTGGGGAGTGAATTTACAACACAGTGCTTTACAAAAGCTCTCACTCACCGTGGCCAAACACGCTTTAAACATCCCTGCTCCCAGATATGAGTGTTTGCAGCAGCAGAAGGAGCTGTTATCCACACACAGACACACACACACAGGCACACAAACACACTCAATAAGACACATACACATCGACATGCAGGCAAACACATGCACACACAGGCACACATGCACACACACGCACGCACACACACACACACACACACACACACACACACAAGAACACGGATTTACACACTGACACGGTCAGGATGCATACACAAATGCATGCACCCAAGAATACACAAGAACACACACATGGACTCTCACACACACACACACACACACAGACCTACAGACACGTATGCATGTATGCACACACACACACACACACACACATACACACATGCGAAGGCCTGCGCACACACACACACATATGTTGCTTCACATGCACAGACACACACACACACACATACAGGAAACACACACAGAGAGACATACACAAAGACACACGCATACAGATAAATACACACACAGACAAACACACAC
>OMKY01247240.1:0-11138 GCA_900302395.1 Bregmaceros cantori | reverse complement strand
GAGGCAGAGAGAGAGAGAGCGAAAGAGAGACACTGTCTGAGAGAGAGAGAGAGATGACACCAACACATGTGCCAACAGTTCCCAACGGGTGTAGCTAAAGAAGATTAATGTAACGAGTACCAAATTGCTGACATTTCAGTAAAAAGTAACTTGTGAAAAATGTACTCCAAAAGTAAAAAAGTACACAAAAAATGTATATGGAGTAAATGTACTGCGTTACTGCCCATCTCTGATGATTATTGAATCATGCGATTTGTGGGGCATAGAACCGCGTGAGAGAATTTGGGTGTGGAATAGCACAGCACAACTTACCACCAACATTTTAAAATAACGCGTTAGGTGTGTGCTCCTACTGAGAAGACCTGTTGAAAAATAGTCAAAGACACTGCAAACTACTGAGTGTGCTAAAAAAGGCTGCTATTTATATATATTTATTTAAGTAGAAGTATAGTTACGTCAGAGCAAAATATTACTCAAGTAAAAGTAAAAAGTAGTCATCCAAATAGTTACTCAAGTAAAAGTAAAAAAGTACTCCACAAAAAAAGTTACTTAAGTGGCGAAAGTACTGAGCAGCTTTCAGTAAAAAAAAATCATATCTTTTAATTATTTTCATATCCTCCCGGAATATATGTGCCAACATTAAAGGCCAAGTTATTGTAATGAGTACTTTTTTACTGACATTTCAGTAAAAAGTCATTTTTTTTTCACCTCAAATTTACTCGAGTAAAAGTAGAAAGTAACTTGTGAAAAATGTACTCCAGAAGAAAAAAAAGTACACTAAAAAAATTGTAACAGAGTAAATGTAATGTCCACCTCGGCTGGTCAGCCTGTCGAAGAGCCTAGATCCTTCTAAAGAAAACCTCAACAGAAGAAAGAATGTTTTACCAGACAAGGCTGAAACAGATAATCACTCTAGTTCACCCATTCAGCTCGTTTCCGGCATAATGACTAGTGTGAAAAAGAACGGAAAAAAAAACAACAACAACAAACAAACAAATTAATTATTTGAAATCGCCCTGGAACGAGGTGTAGCCATTTTCATCCTTGATTGCGTTATTCCCGTCGCTCTCCATAATTATCTTCAGCCTGATAGCAACACGAATCCATTTGAGGCAATCGAAGACAATTGACCAGAGTTATCCGTTCTCGGCAAAGGCTCGCTCGCGCACAAACCCGCAATCTCACACGCCGCGCGTACACACACAGACACGTTCACGCACGCACACCCAGACAGAAGCGCGCGCGTCACTTTATCAGGAAGATCGATACTAAATTAGAAGTGCGATGCCACCTTCCATCTGGTCGTGCCGTCGTAACCACAGCTCTTAACAGCTTTTACGCGGCGGACCCGGGAATTGGTTGTGAGCGTCGCCCCGATTGTATTCATCCAGCGGCGAGACCGTATTATTTAACAAAGATTAGCTTTGAATTAATGATTAACCTTTTGTAATCCCGTACGTCTTTTTATTTTCTCTCTCGCGCGCATGGACGTACAGCGAGGCTACTTCCTCGGCGTGAGTCGTCTGGGAGGAAGAGAGGTCGGAGTTGCTGATGGGTGAAAATTATTTTGACCGTCGTCCAGGTCCGGATAATGAAGAACAATCGTGCCCCTCCGACCGCGCAGTCATCTAATATGCGTTTCAGAGCTGACGCTGTGGTTTTTAGTGTGTGCGCGTGCGTGTGTAACTATTAATAACGTCACCTCTGTGAGCTTATCGGTGGCCTGTTTCGAAAGTTGACCAGCAAGCTTAGTTGTTTTTTTTTGTCTCATGGTAGTGAGTTGTCTGTCGCAGGGCCGGGGCGCTCTACAGGCAATCTAGGCAGCCGCCAGGGGCAGTACTTTCTAGGGCCGGACCGATATCAGATTTTGGGGCTTATAGTCGCAGCTCACATGAAAAGTCAAATCGAATCAAACATCAGTGCGTACCACGTCAGAACGCCGGGACCCGTGACGCGCCGCGCCACCTGCTTGCTTTGTAAGGCGCTGTCAGCTGCAGAGATGGAGGTTTGGAGAAGTACGAGTGTTCAACCTTCGCTTCCACAATTAATAGTTAATAAGACAGTCTTCAGATTACTTATGACCAGGGCTTGAAAACTGAATTATTTTTGAAACGTTCCGTTCCGAACGGTTCAGGCAGGTCTCTGTTTAACGTTTTCATTCTCGGAAACATTCCGCCACCAAAATATCGGTCCTGAACCGTTTCGGAACACAACAATTTTGTTCGTTCGTAAAGTTCCTCATATTGTGCAATGTTAAGTTTAGATATAGTTTATACAAAATATATTTGGTGGACTTTCAAACTTTTGTGTAACTGTATTAACGTTAAAAGGGAGTTTAAAGCGCCTTTACATTCACTTCCTCGTCTGTCCACAAGATGGCCGCCACCAGCAGGCGCGCGTCTTTGCCTTGACAACACCAATCTCGACAGCGGAGGGACAGATTGTGCCGAGACAGAGGAGCGCGCATCAAATAGCTCAAATAGGAGTCTCTTGACATATATGAGAGAGAGAGAGAGAGAGAGAGAGAGAGAGAGAGAGAGAGAGACATATGTACCAACACTAAAGGCCAAGTTAATGTAATGAGTACTTTTTTAATGACATTTCAGTAAAAAGTGTTGAAGAAAATTATAATTGCTTATTATATTATCCAATTGTTATTACACTATCCATAAGTGCTTCTTATATTATCCAATTATTATTACATAGAATGTATTATTATTACACATAATGCCTCATTTTCTAATAGCAGTTAACATGTTCCTGCAGTGTCATTTTGGGCCAAGCCCACAAAATTTGGCTCTCCACCAATTTGAGGAACTCCCCTTTGTAGCCGCCCAAGGCGCTGCCCATCTCTGGCTGGTTTAGATAAAAATTCAGGAAGCTATATTAGGAGGGGCGCACGTGTGTGTCTGGGGTTCGAGCGACGCGGGCGGGGGGACGGAGAGACGACCAGGAGCCAACAGGTAACCGTTGCTCGTCCCGTTAGAAATTCACAAATAGCTAGGGTTATTTAATTGCGGTGGTTAGGCCCTATAATTCGGCTGATCTGGACTAAAACCCTAATACAATTCATGCTATGCGATTTTGGAACATTGGCTAATGATTGTGACATTGACTTTGACTAAATCCTTTTCTTGCAGCCAACTAAACTTCAATAAATCATGTTAATTGTACATCTCTGCCTTCCTGAATTATTATTGATTGAAAAGTACATGAAATGGTCCTGTGGTGGGGGTTGACTTGGAGCGCTGGTTAGCCATTGTTAAACATGGCAGAATCTGTAATGGAACTTGGTGTGTTGCTGTGTGGGTTTTATCCGATGAGAAAATAGACACCCAACTAGCAGGTTTCCTTAGGTCAACAGCTATGCTAACATTTAATTAATTGTCCGACCTCCTGGGTGTGGTGCAGAATTAACCTTCCCAATAAAAGATGAATTCTATAAGCATCATTTTGTGGAAGGTATGGTTACTTCCGCAGCTAATAATTAAATAATTAATTAATAACCATTACTTTATAACAATATTTGGTAGCAGAGCGACGGTTGTAAAACGGTCAAAAAAGTGATTATCGATTCCGACCCACAGCCAGCCGAGACCGGGAGCCGCTGCTGACATTCGCCGACCTGCCGGCAGAAACCAGCCCTGAAAATCAGGTGGGCATTTTCATCTAAATTATTTAGTTGACGAATGTTAGCGCAGTTTTCCTGGTCGGGCTGGTGAGGACAAATTGCTGTTGACAATCACATCCGGATGTGACCGATATCCATCCCTAGAGAATGGATATCGGGTAAAATAGGTCAAAGGAGAGTTGTAAGGTACATATAGGCACCGGTAGCCGAACAAATACACGGTACAGACTTGTAGCCCCCGGTATGCCCGGAGTTGCAGAGTCAAAAAGTGAGTTGTACGCGATATATATTATGAGAAATGTGCAGGGCACACGTAAACGATATAGGTTAGTTAGATACGCGGTACAGACTTTTGTAGCCCCCGGTACGCCTGGAGTTGCGGAGTCAAAAAGTGAGTTGTACGCGATATATATTATGAGACGGACGTTGGATCGTTCATCACTTCAGGTTCTGAGTAAAATTGCGTGTGTTTTTCTCAGGGAGAAAACCCATGAAGCCACAATGTTGAAAAATAAAAATAAATACAACCAATCACTAAGAACTGTTATAGGACGCGCAGTGGTGTCTAATCCTGTGTTTTTTCCTCTCTCTCTCTGCCCCTGGGTCGAGCGACCGACTGCGCGTCTGGAGTCTTTCCACATTGGCAAGAGCTGATGATGTGCCCTAACGCAGGATGCGTTAGACACCACTGCGCGTCCTATAACAGTTCTTAGTGATCATCATGACATCATCAGCTCTTGCCAATGGCGCCAAGGTGCTCCACACCTTGGCGGTGTGGAGCACCTCTGTGCGTGAGTATGTTGGTGAATTCAGCGGTGAATTACACTGGGGGCAGCCCATGGCAGGATCTGCCGGCACATAGTTCACTGTTTCTGGGTCAAACCAGGCTGAAAACCGACAAACTACTAACAACTTTTGATAAAACATCGATCGAAGGAGACGGGGTAACCCCCAGTCATCAGGCGGACCATAAATTAGTATGGCCTAGAAGGTTCCTGATTGAGTCTCTGAGATTGGTGGCACATATAGATATACTAACAATTACATACGACCTCACAACTATTACATACAGATTCCCCACATCCCTGTGGGAAGGAGATTAATATCTCAGCATGTGTTGTCTCTCAGCACGCCGACCAGGAAAAGACCAGTTCGCCAGCATGGTAAACCAAACTCGATCCTTGTGGACGGCGATTGATTACAATCGCCTGGAGATCGAAGCCCTCTGCTGTGTGGTTACCCAGAACCGCATAGTCCTTAACCTGCTGGAGGCCGACAAGGGCGGAATCTGCAAAATGTTCAATGGCAGCTGCTGTTATTTCATTCCAGATTACTCTGCCAACGTGTCGGACATCATCGCGCTCCAAGGCAGCAATTGCCCGGCTGTCCAACGGCGCCCCAAAAAGCACGACATGGTCTTGGCCGGCTGGATGGGGAGGTGACTGGGTTGGCTGGTTGGTGCCTAGCCTGGTGCCTGTCTTCGGAACTCTGGTGGTTCTGGCGGTCCTCGTGTGCTGTGGGGCTCCTCTCGTTCGAGCGTCTCGTCTGGCAACTGAGGCCGGTGGCGGAGCTGCATGTCGGGGTCCGGCAGGAGGCAGAACTGACCGAGGAGGCTGAGTGTGCGAGTGTGTTTTTATTGTTGTTTTATGAGCTTTGCGTTTAGGAAAGATTTGAAGATGGCCCGTAGAGGTGTGTGAAGCCAAAATGCAGTGTGAGAACATAGTGTGAGAAATGTTAAATGAAAAAGAGAAGAAAAAAGTTTAAAATACTAAATTTGTAAAAAAAAAAAAAAAAGGACAAAAGGAAAAAAAAACACGTTTTTTATCTGGTTGTTGTGACAGTAGTAAGTAAATATAGAATTGACTGTGATGTACACATTTCCTGTCGATTGTTCTAGCACAGACACATCAAACGTTGCCATGCAGAGGGATCTCTGCGTGATGTACAATATCTTGGTGCCCTAGGAAGACAGCAGCAGGAGGGGGCTCACCAGAGCCGTCTCCTGTTGATGATATTTGATAAGATGCTAATCAGTGTTCTGTGTCCAATCTCCAGGAATGTTGGGTGGTCGGTTGATGCTTGCAGGGGACTCGGTGGATGGACGGACGTGGCCTGGGAGAGGTGAGGCTGTAAATATATTTTGTATTAACTATATCTAAACTTAACATTGCACAATATGAGTAACTTTAAGAAGGAACACGGAACCGGACCGATATTTTGGTGGCGGAACGGTTCAGAGAACGGAAAAATTAAACTTAGGCCTGCCTAAACTGTTCGGAACGGAACATTTAAAAAAATAATAATTTCGTTTTCAAGCCCTGACAGTAGGGAGTCACAAGCGTTATATATAAAATGGAGTGTTACAACACACATACACATAATTAATATCCCACACATATACACATAGGTCCAAGGTTAGTAAAACACTACTATTACTAAGAAGAGAACAAATCACATGATGTGCAGTATTTCTTCCATTAGTACATAAAGAAGTGAAATAGAATTTCACTAGACACATGTGTAGGTGTGACTAGTTATATTTACCAGGAATACAGGATTACCTGCACATTTTAGAATTATGTAATTGTTAAAGAAATGAATCAAATAAAAAATGATGGTTGTATCTTGAGAGCACAGATCATCATATTGAGACAATGAAATAAAAAACAACAACACTGGAATGCACGTAATTGGTTATTTAATTGTAAAAGAGTTAGGACACTTATAACACGTATGCTTCATAATTTACTATGATTGCATATTACTAGTTTATATACTTATTGGGTAAAGATACGATTTACATCATAACGTAAGTGAAGAAGAAGACGTAAAATTAGTGCACTATTGTTTCATTCCATTTGTTTCAGTCCACAAGGGGGAGCTCCGAATCAAGTTAGAACTCACGAGTTACTGACGGTATACCGTAGCAGAAGTTGTAGTGATAATGCTAATGCTAATGATAATAATAATAATCATACTTCTTCTTCTTTTTATTCGTCTTTTTCTTCTTCTTCTTCTTCGTCTTCTTCTTCTTCTTCTTATTATTATTATTATTATTCATTCATAATTTATTAGAAGTTTTAGACAGTGTAAAACTGGCATTGAAAAATTGCATTTTATATACAATTTCATTTTTTTTTCTTCGTACTTTATACTTTCACAAATACTTTTTGAGTATGTTTCTGAGCATGTACTTTTACCTTTACTCGCGTAGACCTTTGGGCCAGTGCGTTGTAGTCGCAGTCAAGTTGTTTTTTCCACAAATGCATCTCTTACTTAAGTAAGGAATTTCGATACTTTTACCATCTCTGGTTGTGAGAGTCGTGAGTCAGTATAACGGTAAATAAACGCCACACACGACCTGCATGTAATCCATTCGTCCACACGAGGGCAGCACAACCCCACGTGTTCTCACCACCGCTCGACGTCTCTCCTCATCATTTCTCATCTCAACGGAGGGTGACCATGTGAGGAACATCAGATCAGTTGGCAGCCTGTAGATGTAACTTAAACATTTAAGCACCATTTACTCGGATTAAATTTCAATTTCCATACAAATGATATTAAGTGAGGAATCTTCGCACTCCGCCGTGGTGAAAGATACCCGCCCCCCATTGGCACTGGATGATATTGAATGAATCCATTGTGATAGTCCACACACACACACACACACACACACACACACACACACACCTCCTCTCCTAGCCGCCAGTATTATTCCCTATTCTAATTTGGAGGGGGGGATTACTGGAGGATATCTAGGCCCTCGTGTGTCTACTGTAACCCTAAAACTAGGGGTGTAAATGACACCCATTATGAGGATTCGATTCAGTATTGATTTCCTGACCCAACGATTCAATTTTCTCCGATACTCAAGAATTCACCACGATTCGAAACATTGGAACAAATATTACCCTGGGGCATTTTTTAACCACTACTGGAGCACTTAGAATATTGCTATTTCATAGTGAATGAGTACAGGGCCAGTACTTATTCACTATGAATGTACTACCTCCCAGACACACTCGCCGTGTTTGTGTGTGTGTGAAGGAAGCGAGGTAGAAGAAAACGATACTCTTGCGGACGTATCGATACATTGTATTGTAAGCTGTATCTATATATATATCGATATATAGATACAAAATCGATATTATTTACACCCCTACCTAAACCCAAGACTAATCCCAGAATGCAAGACGGAATGCGAGACGGAACGGATCCAAAACAGTTAATAGTCGATTAGTTGCCGATTATTGAAACGATTAGTCGATTAATCGGTTATATATTTTTCCTTTGAAAATAATCCCCCAAAATATTCACAGGGACACAGAAGTGAATCTTGTCATCTTGAAATCTTGTCAATTTTGGTTTAAGTTAGCAAACGCATGTCAAATTGTAATCACCCTGCAGTTGCACAAAACTAATTAGAAATCATTTACGGGTATATGCTAACATTTTGATGGCTCATATTCATGTTTATCAATAATATTAATCATAATTTGGGATTTTCTGAAGTTATCAAGTCACATATCACATTTGTGTAGATCAATAGGTGGTGGTGCCAGCAAAAAAAACCTGCTGTAAATAACAATGATTAAATTCCTTGGCGATTATCGATTATTGCATTAGTTGTCGATTAATTTCATAATCGATTGGTCATCGATTAATCGACTAAACGTTGCACCCCTACTGCGGAGCCTGCGGTTATACAGGTCGTGCACGTACGGTCGTCCACACCGTTTCTTTGAGAACGAATGCAGTCACAAGGTGTCGCTGCAGCTGCTCCGCCGCTATGTTCCACGGCCTTCTACAACAACACCAAGTCGGTTTGTTGCTATTGTTCTTGTCGGTGTTGTGTATTAATTAGACCCGAGACAATTCAAACTGAATTTCTAAACTATGTTTCTTACAAATTGGAGTTACACGGAACAAACCCCATCCTTGTGCCTTTTTATTGATGTATTTTCTATTGCATCATAGTGTATATTACCTAAACAATTTCAAATGTTGATCATTCACAAATGAAACAAATTGGGTTATTATTTATTTGTGCTACATTTTATTTTCTTTCTCTATCTATAACATTTTATTTTATTTTATTAGACTACTCAGTGATTGATGTAGATGTATATTTTGGCAGAAACGTTGATTACTAAAATATTTGGAATTGAATGTAGGAGCTTCAAAGATCAGAGGCATGCTGTGAAAACAAAATTGTTTTTAAAACGTTCCGTTCCGAACGGTTCAGGCAGGCCTATGTTTAACGTTTTCATTCTGAGAACCGCTCCACCACCTAAATATCGGTCCTCAACTGGTTCAGAAGGCAAACATCGTTCTTAAAGTTCCTTATTTTGTGCAATGTTAAGTTTAGATATTTATATTTTACAAAATATATTTGGTGAACTTCAGTTCAACTGTATTAACGCCATTACATTTGGTACAATATATAGAGAACAAAAAAAAAGAACAGATTTAACCGGTTTTGTGGATTTCATAATGTTCCGTTTCTGTTCCGGAACAGTTGAAGAAATCTTTTTCCGTTTCCGTTTCCGCTCCTCGTAAAATTCCGTTCGTTTTCGTTTTCGTTCCTTGAACCGGTTCAGAGCCCTGATGAGAGGTCTGGTTCTTCACCACCCTGAATGCTAATAATTATAATAATTTGTTGTAATTTCATGGCAGGTAGTGATGCAATTAGTAATTATTTTGATAAAAAAATAGGCCATTTTTACAGACAATTAACCAATTAATATCTTTAATCTTTATATGTTTAAGATTAAAAAAATAAATAAAAAAGCTATTAATAATGTAAACTTTCTGGTGCCTGAAATGGAGACTGGCTTTGGGCCTATTATAACACGTTTGAGCAGACTAGGCAATGAAACGAATTAACCACAGTCAATTGTTATGTTTTCAAATAATTCTGCACCTAATTCATGAAGTGAATGTTATATTAATATTAGAGAAATAAAATAAATAGATGAATAAAATAAAAGAGTGCAGTTGTAATTAGGGGTATACTTTGTGGACTCCAACTTTGGGTCCATTTCCTCCTTATAGATGAGTTTGGGGGGTACTTGTGGTTAAATTTAGTTTGGGGGGTACTTGTGGTTAAATTTGCACTTGGAATGTATTTTCCGGTGTCATTTGTTTCAACCTGTTTTGGACTATTTTTCAACATGTCAATTAATTGGGAGCACACACCTAACGTGTTATTTATAATGAGTGGTGGTAACTTGTGGTGTGCTATTCCACACCGAAATGCTATCGTGCGGATCTGTGACCCACAACTGCATGATTTTATAATCAGTGCAACTCGTTCCATTTTCTCATTCCTTTTGGAATTATTAGTATAAGCAGTGAGCCTGTTGGTCCAGAAGAACATGTGACCATTCGGTGAGTAACTTCAAGTTGGATTTTGACTGTATTTCATCAATATTTATGTAAAATGATGAACGAAGCAAGGGGGGTGATGTGTAACTGGTCACAGACCGACACGTAGGGGTCGCATTTTGAACTGGTGTGTGTTTTCTGTGTTTTGTGTGCTCAGTCCTCGGTCCAGTACCAGAGTTGACATAGGCAACAATAAGGCACCGGAAGTGACCAACAGAACGGCGCGTAAACCTGTCTATTGTTCACAGAACTCTTGCACTAATGTTTAAAGTGTGTTTAAGAACACTTAGTTTTATGTTCACAAGTCCCTTGTGTGTTTATGAACGGAACAAGACCACCTCCTAGCAGAAAACCGAGGAATTAAATGTGTTTGACCTGTCGAACATGATCAATTTCTGGTCACTCAAAGTAGTAATAGTAGTGAGCATCGATGTACCCTAGTCCAAGCACTGTAACCCATAATGCATTGCAAGGCGCGTTACAAAACTTTGACTTTTTGTGATGATTGTCGGATTTTATGTTATAATAATTTTGACGGCTCCTAGTGTCCGCAATCTCAGTCTTTGCTGCTGAGTGCACTATAATTGAGTGCACTATAGAATTTACGTGTGAAACACTGGGGGAGTCATTTTGTCCCGCGCTTCTAGTTGTCACTTCCAGTGCCTGTATGTATGTATGTATGTATATAAAGTCTGGGACTGGGTGGCGGTACGAGGAAAAATGCACAAAAAGCACACAAGTTCAAAATCCGACCACTAGATGTTACTCTGTGACAAGTTACACATCATCTCCCTTGCGTCGCTCACCGTTACTCACCGAGTGGTCACATGTTCTTCTCGACCAATAGGCTGGCTGTTTCTACTAGTAATTCCAAAAAGAATGAGGAAACGGAACGGGTTGCACTGATTATTAAATCATGCGTGCACTGATTATTAATCATGAGAGGATTTGTGTGTGGAATAGCACACCACAAGTTACCACCATCCTTTTAAAATAACACGGCAGGTGTGTGCTCCCACCGAATAGACATGTTGAAAAATAGTCCAAAACACATTGAAAGAAATGGCACCGGAAGTGACGTTCCGAGAACAAATGTAACCGGAAGTACCCCCCCCCC
>OMKY01247237.1:0-15381 GCA_900302395.1 Bregmaceros cantori | reverse complement strand
GTAAGCAAGCATCGACTGGCTGTCTCATAGTGTCACATTCATAGATACAGCACTCCTTTTGAATAGTTCATATTCTCTAGTGTCATTTCAAAGACTATAGCATGTCCATAAAGCATTGGCAAAATATGTACCAAAAAAATTCAATAAATACTTGCGAATGATCTGTTCAGCTACCCCCAAGGCGTTTCCCCGGTGAAAATGCGATACCTCAGCGTGGTCTGTTGATGCCCTTGTATTCACGCGGCACCATAAAGGTACTTTGACTTTCCTGCGTGCGCGTCTGTTGCCTGGGTGCAACATTGGGTGGATTGCCCTAATGTGGGCCACTGCCTGATCTGGGACACCTAGGGTCCAGTGACTCTGGCTCTTCCCTAAACTAATCAATGTCAGTGGAACGATGGTAAAAGCAAACTATGGCAATGTGTTTAACATTAAGTTAATCAACCAAAATTAACTAACCTCAACAACAACAAAAAAAAAAATTCCAAAGCAGTAGTTATTTCTTCAACTAGGCCGAGATTGAGAATTTAAATTCTCCTCTTCTCTCCAGTCCTCCGTTAAAGGAGTTCTGTCAAAACAAATCAACATTAACGATTTTCAACTAGGCCGAGATCAAGACTGACTGAAAGTCTTGATCTCCTTTTTCTTCTTTCTTCTCTCTTCTTTCCAGTCCTCCGTTAAAGGAGTTCTGTAAACAACCCCAAATTACTGTCCTTAACTGCGAAATCAAGGTTGGGGGGTAGTTAGGTAAAGAGCTGCTATACTCCTTGAATCTAATACTAAAAACGTAATCACTTTTGTGAAGCGCCTTGAGGCAGCTTCGGCTGCGATTTTGGCGCTATATAAAAATCTGTTGAGTTGAGTTTCCTGCACAACCTGTATGGAATGATGGGTTGTCCACAAACAAACAGTTGATTTGATCACAATGACACATTCATTTGTACACAAAAGTGTGTACAAAAAGTGGATGGCATTCTACTTCAGAGGATAATAAATGTAATTTTCAGCTCCATGTTTGCTAAGTTACATTGCATGTTGAAATGTTCCTGGTCCGGGCCCACTGTCATATTTTCGAACGCATTGTGGCCCACAAGTTAAAAAGTTTGCCCTCCCCTGCTGCAGTGTCATGTACGAAAGAGCCTGTGCTTCCGGAAGGGTCTATGGAACGCATAAAAGATAGGTTTTATCATTGCGTTTATTATTTGAGATTTGTGTTTCTGTGAGGTAGAGGCCATTACTGCTCTACTTGGTAAGGTCTCGAATCTGACCTCACTATGGGCTGCTCACATTGTTTTGCTGTCATGATGGATAGTGTTTGTATTCCTTAAGGTACGTCCACTGTGTGCGTGTTTGTGTGTGTTTGTGTGTGTGTAAATGTATGGGTGTGCGTGTTGGTCTGCGTTTGTTTGTGTGTGTGTGTGTGTTCGTTTGCACTTGTGTCTGCATGCCACATTATCAGAATCAGGATACTTCATTGCTCCCAAATGGGAAATTATGTTCATTTAGCAGTCCCAGCTCACAGTCAGTAAGATCAATAGTAACAGACCATTTCAATGTTTGCAAATATAAGTGGCTGTGCATGCATTTTTGGCAAGCAAGTCCATGGCGGATAGTGGTGTTATAGCGAACGATTTGTCAGTGTTATACATGAGTGAAATGGCAATCTTGTCGAGACGAGCGCTGCGGGAATTTTCATTAATTTATCGTTCTTGTTGACAAACATAATTTAACTCTTTTTTTTAAAATGTTTTTTTATATGTGTTTTTCCCAAGCTTTATTTATTACGGTTAGCGGAAACAGGTGAAGATGGGGGGACAGACATGCAGGAAATACGTCGGTGGCGAGATTCGAACCAACGACTCACCGCGCCATTGAGGCATATGCGTGCTTTCCAGTGCTCTGCCTAACCGACTGAGCTACTGGGCAGCACAATAACTTAACTAAAAGCGTGGATTGCCCTAATCCTGGCCACCGCGTAATGTGGGAAAGTGGAGCCGTGTTAGCGTGGCAAGCCAGAACAATCCAGTTCCTGCGTCGCACATGCGCTTCACAGATATTTGGTCTGGGTCGAGGATTTTCGGCCTCAAATTGATGCACCAATCAGAGTGCAAATCAATGCATTAAGGTGGGCTGTGTGAGACTTCGGCAATGGTGGATGTAAACAATGAATGGAGGATATGTTCCGAAAAGTGACTAAATGCCCCATGGGATTTCGGAACATAAGGTACAAACCCTGATCTCAAGGGGGTCAGCCCTATGTTCCGAAATCCCTATGTTCCGAAATCCCTCTGTTCCGAAAATGGATCGGTCATTTAGGGGTTAGGGTTGGGGTAGTGGTTAGGGAAGGGGTTAGGTTTAGGTTTGGTGTTAGGGGTTGCCCCATACATTTTCGAAACATAGAGATTTCGGAACATAGGGACTTCGGAACATAGGGGTTAAACCATCTCAAGTTGGTATGTAGTTGAGGAGCAGAGATGAGGAGCAGAGTTGTGAATCCAAGGTCATTGGAATGCACGTATTTCATGAGACTTGCAGGTCACTTCCGCCCGTGTTTGCACATGGATTCTGATTATCCCAGACCAAGAAATGTGTGCAAAGCAGGAATGAGTAGATTGTTCTGGCTTTCCAGGCTAGTGACCTGTGGTTGACATGTGGAGAGCGCTGTGTGTTGCACGCAATGTAGGCCCTCTATGCGACCTCAAGAACACCAGTTTTAAACTTGTCAATTGCTGCACCTCTCTGTTTGCTTTTGTCTCCTGTCTTTCATGATAGGCCTTTGGAACCTTCCCGAATGCATTTATTATTCAAGATCCTTTTAATCATGCACAGGATTGTTGAATGTTTGAAAGGGCCTACAATATTCAAACCTTTCCCTAGACACCAGGCCACACGCAGCCTGAATATTTACTGTTCTACTCCCTGTACATTGGGCACACACATATCCATAGACACATATACTTTTGCCATAAGGTAATGCAGAGAACCACATCAACAAAGCGAAATAGTGGATTGAGCAGAATACAAAAATGAGCTAAAATGTGTACATTTCACAAGATAGAAACCAGTTCCACAAAAAGGTCTAGCATAAATGTATCCTTGAGGTTCACATTTAATACATAATTTTAATGAGAATCAAATAATTTATTTTATTTTCCACACATGCCAGAAGCTTGTGCACAACTTACAATGACAGGGAAGGAGGGTACCCACCAGCGGCCCATCCGCATCTAATTAATGCAGGGTTCAGAAAACATTGGTGAAGAACCACAAGAGATTAAAAAAAATAAATAAATGCTGTTGAAAGAGCCATAACATTTTTAAAACACTGACTATAATGACAAGCATGTTGTGTGGATTGCCATAATGTGGGACACTGCCTTATGTTGGACACCTAAGCTCCAGTGGCTCTGGCTGCTCCCTAAACTAATGAATGTCAGTGAAACTATGGTACAAGCAAACTGTGGTAAAGTAACCAACATTAAATTCAACTGTTCAACAGTACATTTCACTGTCCCACATTAGGAACTTGCAAATAATGGCGCACATTAGGGCACTCCACCCTATTATAATTAAGCATATCAATTTTAGAGTGTACAGTCAATACATTATATTTTATATATTTTTATTCATAACAGCTAAGAAAGAAGTCTACTCATTATTTGACCTCACTAATCTCCCTTTCTTTGAGATAAATGTTGGACTGCCTTTGAAAAAATATATAGTCTTAAATAAGCTTCATAATTAAGGCAATGATTGTCATGAGCCGCTCGTCCACGGGCGGCACCCAGGCGCCAGGTTCGTTCATGGACCGCACGAACACAGCTGTTGCTCGTCACACTCGGCTCCGGAGCGGCTCCATGATTGGCTGCTCAACGTCCTGTTTCTTCCTCGGAATCACCTTCATCTCCACCTCTAGATCCGACTCACCGGTCCTGGACCAAACCACGGAGATGAGTACTTTCTCTAAGACATTTTAGTTTGTTACGGACATTTATTCTTCGTGTTCAAACACTCTCTTTGCCTGTGCACTATTGCTTTTGTTTGCCTTTGCACACTGTGTGCTACAAGTGTTTTGTGTTTGATTCCTGTGTTGCAGAAAACGGATGACGGCATTGGTTGCCATTCAGTCATCCAAACTTTCATTGCATTCCTGACTGAGTCCTTTATTCTTTTATTCTCGCTGTACGAATCATAACAATGATGTAAATGTGTATCGGCTATATTAGCCCACTATTAGGCTAGTAGACTGTTGGTGAGGCCTGCAGCGGCGGTCTGGCCTTGGCGGCGATGCTGAGTCATGTCTGAGTGACCCGGTTAGCATGCTCGGCTAGCAGTTAAAATATGATCACCGTATGGGAGTTATTCGGAGCGATACGTTGGCACAATTAGGTATTGTTCTGTAACCATGCACTTCTAATATCGGCTAAAAATATGTGCACATGTACACAAATCTACTTACTCCATCTAGTTACTCAGTGCTAAGCATGGTAAGTCTAAGCATGCTTGTGTGTCTGTGGCTGTTTTTACTGCTCTGAGGGATGACCTTCAATTCATTTATCTTTCTGCCATAACTCTATGGCTACCATCTCTGTGGGACCCTGTGGAGGAGATAACGCTTAGCGTTCAATGTCACACACGGAATAACACTGCTTTCATGCAGGACTGGGCAGCAGCGCAATGGCTGCCGTCACTGCTGCCACCTTCGGTTCGGCTCATCAAACAAAAAGCAGATTCACATTGAGGTGCGTTATACATCTCAAATCTCTGTCTCCATCTCTGGCAGTGTTCCGGAAATACTCCTCTCTTTTCAACAAGGTGATGGTGGGATGACGTCTGACTGCCACAGCGTTACAGTGCACCAAATTGTGAGCGCAATAACTATGCCTTCCGCTTTCAGAATGGAAAAGAACATTTACCTAAAAACATATTGGTATTATCATTTTATGTAATCTTTTGTGTATATAAATGGCTACTTCTGTTGGTTTGTCTGTCTGTAAGGGATACACTTCTAAGCTTATTTATTTATTTACTAGTCTTTGCTTTCATTTCAACAGCATTTTAGTTCGTTTTTATTATTTATTTATTTATTTATTTATTTATTTATTTATTATTACCATTACTATCATTTTATTTCTATACCGGTAAATACTTATATTGTTTTTAGTTCCTTATTTATTCATGTATTTATTTATTTTGTACTAAAATCTTTCTGACTTTAGTACTACAGCGTTTCCTCTTGCTGTACATCTTCGGTGCCAAGCCATGTCTCTCATTTTAATGACAAATCATTTGCCTGTGTGTGTGTGTGTGTGTGTGTGTGTGTGCTCTTGTATTTGTATGTGGGTATGGTTGTTTTAATGGGTTGGGAAGGTTGGGGATCAAGTGTTCCTTTTGTTCTCGTTGTTTTACTTTGTTTGTTCCTGTAAAGCACTTTGAATTGCTCTGCATGAAAAGTGCTATATAAATAAAGTTTGATTTGATAACACCTAGATAGGGTTGGGAAGGTTACTTTTCAAAAGTAATCCATTACAATTGCAAGTTGTAATCAGTAACGTAATCCCACTATCCAATTTCAAAAGTAAAAGTATGTTAAGATTACTTTTAAATACCATCCCATCTGATTTCTGTAATCTGGTATCTGTTACTACCCAACCCTGCACCTAGATTCTCAAAGCCATATATATTCTAAATTGTCATGACCCGGGTTAGGTTTGCAGAGCAGGGGTTTTACAAAAGAATACAATTTTTCCGCATAAAACATTATTTTAAATTGCCATTGTGTCAGACACGGTCTCTATGAGGCAGCTTGCGTTTTTAAGAATATGACAAAAATGTCATATTCTTCATAGTCATGTGCCTGTGGTCCCTTGTCAGAGACATCGCAGCCGCAAAATCCCAACCAGGGGCACTAGCCCGGGAGGGACGTTATCTATATTTTCATTATTAATATTATTTTTTGAAGTTATTTTTTCCGGCGTCAGCGCCGTTTTTCCATCTTTATTGGATAGGATTAGTTGGAAACTGGGTTGAAGAGATCGGGGGTAGACATTGCAGACAAGTCGACGAGCGTAGTCGAACTTGCGACACTGCGGATGCTGCGGTAGACACAGCGGCACTAACATGAATGGGGTTGCGTTAGGTGCGGTGTCCATAACCACGCGGACCCCAATATTTTCATTACAATTTGATCAGTAAGACAGTGTTTAGTTATTTATCTTAGAAGACTCATTCTATTCTCCTCAATGCTGGCAGAGCCCTTTCTCTCTGTCACCTATCCCTCCAACGCGTCTCCGCTGCAACCTGCGCGAACTCTTCTGCAGACAACATTTAATTTGTCGGTCATCTGTTCAACCCCCTGGTACAGCAAGTTGTAGTACTGAACACAGAAGTAGAAGCAAAAAGGTAACAACAGCAGCAATAATAATAGTAAAGGTAGTAGTAAACAACAATGAATACTAAAAGCAATAGCAATAGTAATGTTAACAATAGAACAGTAGCACCTGTAACTGTAGTGGAAATAATAATAGTAATAGAACGATGGTATGCTCTGGTCGGCAATGTTCACCAGAGCATAACATTGTTCTGTTGTTATTATTATTATTATGATTATATTAAATGTTATTACATGATTAAATCCTTACTGTTATCAATTTCACTGTAACTTTGTCAATGAGGATGCAGGGGAACCCTTTTTTACGAGAGACCACTATCCATATTAATAGAGCCTAAATCGACCAAATTGGAAATCAAAGCTGGGACATGTTAATTCAAAAGTAATCTAAAAGTAACGGAAATGAATCCAATGCATTGCTTTTAAAATGTGGTTATGGGATAACGTTACAAATTACAATTCATGACTAGCTTTAGAGGATTAATTAAAAAGCAACCTCCCAAACACTACTGATTAACCCTTTGACTACCACCCCTTTTACACTAAGAAATGTGCACTGATGTTTGAAGGTCCACCAAATATGTGAAAATCCATCTAAACTAACAGCATATAATATAATTCTATGAAGAATTGTTTTCAGTGTTTTCCCCATTTTAGAAAGGTAAATTAGTTTTGTTGCAATAACTAAAGTTTTTTTTTGGTAAAACATATAGAATAGCAAGGCCACTTTTTACACACACACGCACCATGGGTTCGCCTGTTGTTGTTTAGCGGCCTCACTGTTATTGCTGTTGTTATTGAGATTGTTATCAGGGGTGGGCAACTCTCTGAAAATAAGCAACGGTGCATTGCCATCAAAACCACAGGAACGACACTCACTGGGGTAGTGATCTACTTTTCAATAGCATGACTTTTCAATTCTGCTGTTTGTCATCTCTTCTCAGATGAGATTTCCATATCATTGTGCACACAAAATATGACAGAAGTGTCTGGTGGTATTCATAGCAACTTCATTAATGTTCTTGATATCTTTCAAAGTGTGTGAAAGGTGGCCAATTTAAATGATGTCAGTGTGCAAACTCCTTACAAGGCAGTGGGCAGATAGGTAGACAGGTTTCAAGGGGAGGGGACATCAAAAATAATATTTTAAAAGGCTTTCTTTGTTTATACTCGGCATGGGGGGATGCATTTAAAACTATTCTGGGCGTATTGTGGTTGCTTTACAATATTTGCCTCTTGTGGGCATTTTGAGGTACTCCCAGAACTCGGTTCGTTTTGAAATCCCTCAATTAGTGACATCACGCGGTGGCCTGGTACAATAAATAGTATGGTACTGAAATAGTGCAGTACAGTATGAGCGCGGAACTGCGTCAAACAGTGTCAACCAATGATCAAAACTCTTTATTAATATTACATGTTACATGGCAATACAATGTGGAAATATTGCACGCACATGGACTCCCATTACAATATCTGTGTGTATAACGTGTGTTAGACATGCTCATCCATGTCTAACTGTATGGTTGCATCATGAGTGTGTTTCTGCTAACGTGCATGAGTGAAATGAACAGCGTCATCTGTCAATTTGAGTTTATCGGCCAAACAGTTTAATCTCTTATTCTCTTTAAATTACCTTTTCATCTGAAAAAGGTACAATGATATGTCTAATGGCACACGCAATTGACAGGTAAACCCAGGCTCGAGCTAGTCTACCACAACAACATCATGAGAAATGAATTGACGTTACATATTGTGATGCAACAAAAAGGTGTCAAAATGTTGAAAAAGGACTGAGCTGAGGAATAAGAAAAACATCAGAGGTAAACCGTGTGTGTGTGTGTGTGTATAGCAGAACTCAATCGCTTTCATGGGCTTAGCTTGAAAGCAGCCTCCACTTCAATGAATGAGACTCAATACCAACTGCTGAGGTGTCCTTCTCTATTTGTTGCAAATGTGTCTGCCTGTGCCACAAAAATGTGATGGCAAGTCGTTTGAACTAATCACCTTTTCTATCCGCATCTCAACCAACACTAGGTGTACTCTGCAAGGAGTTTTTTTTTTTTTTTAACAGCAAACTAAAAACTTGCCCGCTTGAATAGCGACTGCTGAGGCTTGTGATTTCATCAAAGAAAAGAAACGAGAACATGTCTCCACTCTAGTCGCCAATCCGGCACATGCTGTTGAAAGGGGGAAGTGATTTTTGGCCAGCATCGACAGGAAGCTGTGAGCTGTATAGCTGACCCAAATATGAACTTGCTTTATCCGAATACAGTCTTGCCAAGGTTGGCTGTGGCTCAGTAAGCTGTTCCAACAACCAGAGAGTTGAAGTCCGAAAGGCTGGTAGTTTGAATCCGGCTCAGACAGTCTCAGACAGCAAGAGTGTCCTTGGGCCCGCTGAACACCAAATTGCCCCCAGCTCAATTTCCTTCCTATCCTCTTGAACGTAACTAGGTTAAATTATTTCATTTTAAAAGTATTGGTTGCTTGTTTGATAGTTTTGGTTTCTTTCATTATATTTGGGCCAAGTGGCAACTCTTCCTGCCCAAAAACATATATACTCACTTTATTTGAAGTAGTTTTAAAGTTCACATAATGATGTGTGTATTAGGGCCTGACCGATATTATCGGCCATTTTAGGGGTTTGATATGTATCGGTTATCAGTGATAACCTCCGCCGATAAGGACCGATAATTTTTTTTCAGCCAGCCTTCCTCCCCGGCGGATGCCGTGCACCTCCCCCCACCAGCACAACGCAACCCCCCACTCCAGTACAGTAGCCGTGCAGCAAACAGCAGAACACCATAGATTTATATACAGTCCATGAGCACACCACCCTGATCCCACAGAAAGTGTTTTGTGCCATCCTGCACACAAACTCATCATAACCTGGGCTTACATGCACGTACAATTTTTAGTAATTAACCACAGGACCGCAACCTTATCGACACACTATGTACAACATTCACCGCTCCCTCGTCATTACGTGTATGTAACTTTGTGTGTGTGTGTGTGTTTTTGCACACTGGGGGTGAAATGATGAAATTAAAATAGGGAATCAAAATAAGAGGGCAATGAATGTGTTAGTCGATTCTTTGTTTGTTGAACGTGTCCGCGGTAAAACGCACGAGACCAAAGCTTTCTAAACTATTAGGAGACTGTTCAAAAAGCTGGGGTGTCGCTCAAATCCACAAAACGGGAATTAATCCATCTCCGCGTATCATCGAGGTATATCCATCCATTGCATGATTAAGATGCTGTTGTTTAGTTCGCCAAAAAGTTTTGCCCGTCCTCCGCGCGATTAAACATGCGTCCTCCGCTAGCCACAACAAGAGTATAGTTGTGTGTAGAGTCGACACTCGCACCGGATGTTCACCCCGGACGAGCGTGTATATAGATGTGCGTAGAGTCGACACTCACACCGGACGTTCACCCTGGACCTGCGTTTAGACATGCGTGGAGGCGACAAGCACTATGGAAGTTCACCCCGCTGCCTCGAGAACATGGCGTTATAAGACTAATAATAATAATAATAATTACACGGTGTTATATGAATAATAATAATAATAATAATAATAATAATGATGATGATGATGATGATGATGATTATTATTATGTGGTCAACAAGCCAAGCTTGCCTCTAGTTGACCGCATCCAGGCGAGTGCTCCTGCCTGCTCCTCCACGGGGGGTGCCCCATTATCACATCATTATTATAATTAATGATGAAACGATAAGATAATAACTAAAACTATTATTATTATTATTATTAATTATTATTATTATTATTATTATTGACCATACACAGTATGAGTGTATTAGGTTATTCCGGCACAATTAAAAAAATATATATATATAAATGTTTTTTTCCCCCACACAATTAAAAAAATATATATAAATCCTTTTTTTTTTTTTTTTTTAAATAACGGCCGATATATCGGATATCGGCAGTGCTTATTTCTCAAATATCTGTATCGTATCGGCCCCCAAAATTCAATATCGGTTGGGCCCTAGTGTGTATATCTATCGTGAGTTTCATTTCTCCATTTGATGTCCACATGTAGTGAGTCTACAGTATAACATGGTGCTGTTCTGCCTTGTGTTGCTACTTTTGCCTTTAAATAAAAATCGTATTGTTCAGTGAGTTTAAAACTCAACGCATGGTCTCCCACCCATGCTTTTTATTTGTGTGGTGTAGAGACCCACTGTGTTCCTGGGTCTTGAAAATTAGCTCCATGTGCAATGCTAGTGTAACCGAAATTATTATTATATTGTATATATATATATATTATTATTTATGGCAGTCCCGCCGCTCACCAGACCGGACTTTGGTTGATGAGGTGTGTCTTCCCATGTTGCGTGTGTTCATTCTCCGGCAGTCTCAAACCCGACCTCTCTTTCTTCACATCTACTAATCGTTTACATTGGTGGCATCTACTAATCGTTTACATTGGTGGCATTGGTGGAATCTACACCTAAGCCCCGCTGGTGTGAAGAGAAGGGAAGTCTGTAGAGGTTTAGGAATTAGTGTGTCTGTATAGCACGTCATCCGACCAGCTCTTGTGTGGCGGATACATGTATACACACGCGGATACACACAAGTGGTTTGAACTTTTAGTTCATTCCGTACCGTCTTTTTTATTAATAAATACATCATTCAATTCATTGCTTAACTTTTTTAATACACGCATGTGTCCATAATTTTGTTCCCATTTTTTGTATTGTTCCTAATTGGTGGTGAGGGTTGGTTTATGTAACTTGCTGATAATACCAATATTAGGACACCAGAAACAGATTTATTGCCATTGTTGATCTTTTTAGAAAGATTCGAATTTGGAAGATAGGGATTTCGTAAGATAGATTGTTCACCATAATGCTGCGGAGATTTGTGAGCTCGCTTCCCATCACTTACAGCTTTGCTGCATGTCTCACCCTCCTTCTTCACTTCTTTCTAATCCTGAATAAAACTGAAAATGGTTGCAAAAATACATTAAAAAGATGTTGTCATCATAAAAATTATATTGGGACCATGAAGCTGCCTGAATCATGCAGTGTCTAGCAAACGCTGGCCTCCCAACACTCATCCATTGTGCAGAGGCTGAAAATGACTATGTCTCAGCCCACGCTGGGGGCGTCTGCATAAATCTTCTAGCACACTGTGTAAATGGGTTCACTTGCGATGGTAAGATGCAGAGGTGTTGTTAATTGTGGTAGGGTTGTGTGTGTACATGTCAGCTGTGTGTACAAGGACACATGGGGATTCACGTGTCATGGTAGTGTGTAGTGTCTAGTGTGCGAGTCTGGACAGATGATTAGAGGCTATAGATTGGTGTCTCGACAGGATAATCGGAAAGTAGAATAGATGGCAAGGTGATGGGTGTTTCTCACAGGGGCGAGTCGCGAGACGAAAAATCTTTTCTCAATCTCAATTTTTTTTCTTCTGATGATTAACGTGAGCCGTTTAATGTATGCAATGGCAAGGCGGTATCAATTTATCGTTAGATGACTCGATGCATGCTTAAATTCATTTTAAACTTTAAGTGTGCGGTCGATGCCGACTCGATGCCGGGATATTCCCAGAACTTGACAGTTTCTTTCATGGAATCCGAATTGTAATGTCACAAGGGCATTCTATAGGGTGCTTCCCAGTTCAGTGTTGGCGTACACGATTGTGTACCTTTTAGATTGTGAAGGGTTATCACTCAAAGAAAAAAGTCATCTATCCACCTTGAAAAGCCCTCTCGAAAGACTTAATGCTTTATGTGAAATTAGTCCAATACCGCTCCGTATCTGATGATAGAGTACCAAACAGACATCTGAACACAGAGAAGCACATACATGAGCACAAATGGCAAAATAACAATATAAGGTTGTGACATAAGAGTTGTATTGTTATGTCTTAAATTAGTGAAATATTCACATTTCTCAAATTATTTCAAAAAAGGTTAATGAATGAGTCATCTTTCACTATCTACTAGCAGTCTGTGCACCTCCAAAGGTGCCGATCTAGTGTTGTTCTGTTTAGGGCCGGTAGACCAGTCCTGAACATTCACAGATTTGCTTGGGTTGTCTGTCTTGACTCAAACCAATAATACATATCATTATTTAAAAAAATATATCACATTTCGTTTTTACTCTGGGTTACAATTAAAGAATAACTGTCTTTGTGGCAGCTGGAGAAAGAGGGAGAGAGAAAACAAGAGGAGACTGTGCCATTGGCTGCAAGCATGCAACTATACTGTACGAAGAGCGGGGGCAGAGGCAGTCAATACATTCAGAACCCTGGACAGCGCATCACAAATGAAGCGTGTAAATCAATCAGCTATGGAGTCGGGGAAAACCGCACAGCCGATAATGGAGCAATAGACTGTGCCCCAGTGATACACATTCACAACTCTCTCACACACACACACATTCATTCTGTCACACCCCCTCTTTCCTCTCCCTCCCTCTATCTCTCTTTCTGAAGGCAACTGTATTTACTTTTTTTATCAGTTCCACATTACCTTGGCAGAAAGTGGATATTCCTCAGGTTCCATGTATTTATGTGTTGCCTGGTTGTGCATGGGTGCATACATACACAATTTACACACACACATACCATGGGCAACTTTTTTCGCCATTTAGTACTGGCACAATGACTGAAGGCATCCTAAAGCCTGTGGGAGGAACTGATTCAGTGTGTGTGCGTGTGTGTGAGTATTTAAACACCCCTACCTTCCCTATCCTTCTTCATCCACAGGCACATGCTGCGACCATCTCCCCACACCTCTCCTGACTCTGCCAATGAGGTCTCGTCATCTGCTGGTATACCTCTGTGACTGTGTGTGGCTGTGTGTTGGGGATGAATGAAATAAACCATACCATACATAAACAAACCTTTCAACTCGGAGGATTAGTAGTTGGTAGAAGAGGCAGAGCAGACAACCCAAACGCTGATTTGGCAATGTCTGCAAATGGTCAGGACTAAACAGAACGGCAATGGATCCGTGCATCTGGAGAAGGACATTGCACATCTGGATGTTGGTGCACCTTCTGCTACAGGCAGGGATCATGAGACATGAGGACATGCAGATGAAACTACTGCTACTGGTTAAGTTGTGCAATACAACTTAAAGTGGTTGACAAAAAGTTGCAGTAACTATAACCACTAACCATAGCTGGAGGAGAGAAACTGTTGCTATCAACAAAACCCATGCTTACAAAGAATGACCGGTAAGTAAAAAATAAAGAGATTTTTTTTTGCTTTTGAAAATGAAAGAAAAGTATCTAGTGACATCAGGCCATTCATTAGCGATGCATTAAGACATGGTGATTGGATACACGGAATTGAGATGAGTCTTTCTCCTCTAAACCAATATTACCATGGACTTTAATATCATGCAGAATTCACACATCTGCCGCCTTTGCTGCTGCGGGCAGTTTCTCTAAGGGAATACAATTTGCTTGCTCACAGACTATATCGACATTGGGAAAACAATCAAAATTATTGTTTTCCCTTGTGAAATCAGCAAAACGCAGGCAAATATAGTTTAAAGGAAAGCAGCACTGAACGTTTTCTGTGATCTTAGCCAAGCACATACATACCTATCTACCCTGCAACTCACTGTGGTGCGCAACAGTACCTTTTCTCCTATGTGAGTTGTTACACAACCAAATTTTGGTTACACAAAATCAAATGGAGAAACTTTTAGTTGCTTATATCCTCAAACCTGTTTAGAGGCTAAGCTATGGTAACAAAGTACCGCTGCGCACCAGAATTAGCGTACGCATGGAGGCAAGATAGGTATGAAACGGCGGGCACCCACAGTTTCGACGGCTCCGCGTTCCGATAACCAAAGACGATTTAATTATTTTGTTAGGGTTAGGTTGGGGTTAGGGCTATGGTTAGGACTTAGGGTTCGGGTTTTGGAAGGACCCTAGCAAAATAAGCGGATTGTTTTTTTGGTTTCGCACTTTCATCACCATCATCATCAGTCCAATAGTTTGGATGACCGTTGGGTCACCACTGAAGACTTTGCAACCAACTCTCTCCATCTCTCTCTGTCCTCTGCCATTCGCCATGGTGTCGCTCAGCCTGCACCTTGTCCACTCTTGGATGTTATCTTCCCATCGTTTTCTCTGTCTTCCTCCCCTCCTTCCACCTGGCACTGTGGCTTGAAGGATTGTTTTTGAGAGTCCTTGGGATCTTGTTAAATGTCCATACCATTTTAATTTCAGTTTTTTTACTGTTGTTAGTAGATCTTCATATGGTCCAATGGCTTGTTTTATTATGGCTCTTCGTTGGTGACATGCTCCCTATACGAGATGGCGAGGATCCTGCGGAAACATCTCATCTCTGTGGCCTGAATTCTTCTCTCAAGTTTTGCCGTTAGGGTCCATGTCTCACAAGCGTACAGAAAGATTGACGTCACTAGTGTGCGCCTCAGTCTGATGTTAGTGCAATCCTGCTGATGATTTCAGGTTGTGACCCTTGATCTGTGACAATGGCTCCAAGGTACTTAAAACTACTGACCGTTTCCAGCTGGTGACCACTGACTCTGATCAGAGTTGCACTTTACATCACAGCAAATGATACGCCAAAATTAATGTTGGAATGCAGGCATGCACCCATACTCTATGGATTTAATCATTCAAAATCAATGGTCAGACCACACTTTAACCCTCTAATGCCTAGGCCTGGAACAGACTCTCTTTTAGGTGATTTACCATGTGTCAAATAACCCCGGATAAAGCCTATGAAACAAAATCATAGCTATACGCCATATATTTGGCTCCTTTTTTTTTCAAACTAGCATAGCGATCACCCAACAACCTCACAGAAAAAATCTTGGCCTTTGTAGTGAAGTTATAGAATTAAACATGAGACATAAAAAAAAAAACATGAAAAAAAAAGACCCAAAATTTTCCAGGTAAATTTTATGAAATCCGCTGCAGATTTTAAAGTTTTGAACTTTTTCTGTGAAAATCATCCTAGTTAGTTTTGGGGGAGATG
>OMKY01247236.1:0-13996 GCA_900302395.1 Bregmaceros cantori | reverse complement strand
AGTGGTAGTGGGAGAGTGTGTGTAAGAGAGAGGCACAGAGAGAGGCACAGAGAGAGGCACAGAGAGAGAGAGAGAGAGAGAGAGAGGGGGAGAGGGAGAGAGGGGGAGACGGAGAGTGTGTGTGTGAGAGAGAGCGAGTGGGAGAGAGAGAGAGTGTGTGTGTGTGTGTGGGGGGGGTGTGGTGAGAGAGAGAGAGTGAGAGAGAGGGAGAGAGAGAGAATGGGAATGGGAGAGTGTGTGTGTGAGAGAGACAGAGAGAGACAAAGAGAGAGAGAATTTGCAATCTGTTTTTTTTTTTCAAAAATTCTGTAAAATTCGTTTTCGGTTTTCGTTGTCGTTCCTTGAACCGCTTCAGAGCCCTGATCTTTAGGCCTGTTTCACACTCTACAGATACGTAGCGTGGCAAGCCAGAACCAACGAATCGTCCATGCATTGCACCCAATTAGGTGGTCCGGTGGGTCTGGACCAACCAGGGCGGACAAAATCAGATTGTCGCCCAAACTCAGGCGACAATCGATTGTCACTTTTTTTGACACTTTTCCAAGCCTGCTTAATCCAAACCAAAGGGTCGGTTTTAGAATTGCATGCAATGCGTTAGCTTGCCTGGCTAACAGTTGTCCGAAATGAACATGCGCCCACTAAGCTAGCGTCGAAACTCTCTGTCTAGGTCACACGTTTTTACTCAGCGCGCCCAGCAGTGGTACATCATAATTCTAGCGCGTAAACTCATCTATTGCCCCCACAACTTCCGGTGTTAATACGTGGTATTGTTTTCGTCCAGAACTCTTGGAAGCTAGGCACTCGGATGAAATACAGATGAAAAACACCTCTGGGACCGGAATGCCTTAAATGTATCCGTAGTTTCCACTGAGTATGAACGAGGCCTGAATTACATGGTAGGAACTATGTTGTAATCGCAGGCTGTGTCCGAAATCGCTCCCTATCCCCTACTCCCTACCCACCATATAGTGCACTCACTTATAGTGCACTCAACAGCAACGGCCGAGATTTCGGACACTAGAGATGGTGCCGTCAAAATGATTATAAAATATAATTATAACAAATATAATTATGAAATTCAACAATGATCAGCAAAAGTCAAAAGTACTTACATTTATAACTATCTGCCGCAGTCGGCCGCTATTTACTCCCACCACGCCATTTTTATTAAGTTTAGGTCATTTTTGAAACGTCTCGAATGCATTATGGGTTATTATTGTTCCGTCTAGGGTACAACCGATGCTCACTACTTTTTGGGGTGCATTGTGGGATACTTTCAGTGCACCATATAGGGTACATGGACACCCCTACAAAATGGCGTGCACCCCATATAGTGCACTATATAGGGTACATGGAGCATTTGGACACCCCTACAAAATGGCATGCACCCCATATAGTGCACTATATAGGGGATAGGGAGCGATTTCGGACACAGCCACTGTCTCAATACTTTGGCGGTCGCAGCGATTTAACAGAGGACAGAGATAGAAAATAGCAGACACTTATCACTTCCAACCAGGGCTCCAAACCGGTTCAAGGAACGATAACGAACAGTATTTCATGGAAGCTCACGAGGAGTGGAAACAGAAACAAAAAAAAATTATTATGGAATCCACAAAACCGATTAAAACATGTTTTTTTTGTTCTCTATAGAATTAACATATCCTATATCTGGGAGACTGTTTCCATCCATTTTCACTGTCAGTCATCAAGCTCCATCTGGGGCTCCATCTTGTGGACAGATGCGGAAGTGAACGTAATCGTGTTTTAAACCAGGGTTTTCACGTTAATGCAGTTGCTCTGAAGTTTGAAAGTCCACCAAATATATTCTGTATAAACTATATCTAAACCTAAAATTGTACAAAATAAGGAACTTTAAGAACGAACTAAATGTTTGCATTCCGAACAGGTTCAGGAGCGATATTTTTGGTGGTGGAACGGTTCCGAGAACGAAAACGTTAAAGAAAGGCCTGCCTGAACCGTTCCGGAATGAAACGTTTTAGAAAATAAATTTGGTTTTCAGGCCCTGCTTCCAACACACGAAGAACGACACACCTCCACTTCCTTTCCTCTCTGTCTCGCTTCACTTCCCTCGCAGCTAAACAATGAGACACTCAAGCCTCTAAAAACAAGACCTAGCGACCCTTGGCTGACCGCCCTCCCGCTGTGAGGAGTGGGAAGTAGTGATGGGACGCTCCCAAACAAGACGATACATAGGGTGGACATGTGGGCCCTTTTTGGCACAGCTGCCTAATGTGGGACAGTGAAATGTAGTGTTGAACAGTTGAACTTAACTTAGACACATTACCATAGTTTGCTTTTACCATAGTTTCACTGACATTCATTAGTTTAGGGAGGAGCCAGAGCCACTGGAGCTTAGGTGTCCTACATTAGAGAAATCCACCTTTAAAGTTGGGGTGGACTAATGTGGGCCACTGCCTAATGTGGGACACCTAAGCTCCAGTGGCTCTGGCTCCTCCCTAAACTAATGAATGTCAGTGAAACTATGGTAAAAGCAAAAACTATGGTAATGTGTCTAACATTAAGTTCAACTGTTCAACTCTACATTTCACTGTAGGGTGGATTGTCCTAATGTGGGCCACTGCCTAATGTGGGACACCTAAGCTCCAGTGGCTCTGGCTCCTCCCTAAACTCATGAAAGCCAGTGAAACGATGGTAAAAGAAAACTATGGTAAAATGTCTAACATAATGTTCAACTGTTCAACTCTACATTTCACTGTTCCACATTAGGCAACAGACTGTCCCACATTAGGAAGCTGCCAAAAAGGGCCCACATTAGGGCAAGCCACCCTAATTGTAGGGGATTACTGTAACGAAGATTACAGTAATCAGATTAATCTGATTACATTTAATGTAATAATGATTCTTGTTGTTGTTTTTTGCTGTGTGTGAATTTATTTTAAATTAGAAAGACAAGTGGAAACATCTCTTCTCTGTGACGGTGGACATGTGACTTGAAGTGGTTTGAAAGTGATCCAGGTCCTTCACACTGCACGCAAGTCACATTCAATGCACTCGAGAAGATCCGTGTGAACCAGACTTGAGCGGGAACTCGATTATATCATTACTTTTAACACACACTGACAGCGGTGTTGTTGAACTCTGAGCGTGGACAGACGATAAACAGCACATTATGCTGGTATCGTCACGGTCGAACAGGCAGAGAGCGATGTTTACATAACTTTGTCCGTTTAAAAGTCTTCTATTATGGTGCTGCCCAGTAGCTCAGTCGGTTAGGCAGTGCACTGCAAAGCACGCATATGCCTTAATGGCGCGGTGAGTCGGTGGTTCGAATCCCACCACCGACGTATTTCCTGCATGTCTACCCCCCATCTTCACCTGCTTCTGCTAACCCTAATAAATAAAGCTTGGAAAAAACAGCCTGAATGGGCTGAAAAAAAAAGTCTTCTATTATTGATTTATCCATGTGTAATCGAGTATATACACACAGTGATCGCTTTAACGGTAATAGGTTGCACAACCGATTACTGTAGGGCAACCAACTGTTTATATACACTGTCGTAGCGCAGACTTTAGGTCATGGTGTTTTCCAGTTCTCAACTCCTGCTGCTCCTGTTGCATGCTGGGAACTCCACCCGCCTACGTCATGTGCTCTCGTTTCCAATTATATTGTTGTATTTTAAGGTTTCGCCTGGGGTGTCCAGCAAAAGCGACAAGCTTTGTGACTAAAGCCCGAGAGAGATAAAGAAACCAAGGCCCCAGCGATGTAAAGGCCCTGGTTCTAAATCCCAGCGTCCGCCACGGCTGTTGACACCCCAAGGTTAATGCACGGGCCGATGACTGTCTGAATCAACACTCAAAAGTGTCGGAGGGAGGGCCCCAGCAGCACAGATAAAAACCACAACCCCTGCGACATCCCAAACCTCTATGACAACACCACCACAAACCTTGCTAACCACCAACCAACCTACCAGTAAAACTCACCCTGGGTAAAATACCCACCCCATGTCCTGTGTAAATGTAGTAAACCAGTCAGTTTTTGCACAAATTTAGAATCCAAAATCCGGGGACTAAAATCAATGTGCTCGCATCGTCAGTGGTTCAGAACGACTTCTTCGGACGTTTCGACCCCGAACCAGACGTCCTCCATCGTTCTGTGGGTCCCAGGGGGTGATCAGCCCGCCTGGTGCGAACACCTTTTGCCAATTAGTCGAAAGGATTCATAGTAAGGTAAACAAAAACACCTCGAGGCGCAGTTTAGTGTTGAATGATTCTAACGTCTGGTTCGTATCACACTCGCTACACATGGTAACATGCTATCAATCACCAGCAGGTGGCAGCCTAACTACGTCCATTGTATTTGCCCCTATGTAATGGACGTGTAGTGGTAAGGTCGACCACTTAACCTATACTTCACCGTACCACCAAAATGTCTGCCACCGCTAACATCATGTGCCACAGCCCTACTGGAAACCACCACTGCTGCGTACATCCTCACTGTCCAGACAAGCCATTATGTAAGGGTCTTTATGAGCCGACAGCTGGATGGATGTTTTTACAAGAACTCCTCCGGACAGACTCCACACATGGCCTGGAGGTGTCGCTGCTGCTGGCTCAGTGGCTCTGCCCCGGACGCTCCCTACCCCCTACTCCCTATGGCAAGTAACGAAGTACAAATACTCAAGTACTGTACTTAAGTCGTTTTTTCATGTATCTGTACTTTTAGAAGTACTTTTTTCTCTGATGACTTTTTACTTGTACCGAGTAGATTTTCAACTGAAATATCTGTACTTCTACTCCTTACTTTTCCCATAACAGGCTCGTTACTTTTTTTTGCGCACCGATGGTAGGTGGTAGGGATATGTAATAGTGTGAATGAGCCAGTAGGGGGCGGTAATGCCGGCAGTGGGATTTGTGAACCTTAAGTGAAGTAAGTTAGGCTAGGTTTTTAACAATTTATTCAAACATTCAAACATTGTAAAACTGGCATTGAAAAAGTGAATTTTATATGCAAATTTATTTTTGTACTTTATACTATATATACTACTACTATACTGTACTATATACTTTCAAAAATAGTTTTGAGTACATTTTAGAGCCCGTACTTTTTACTTTCAAAAATACTTTTTGAGTATGTTTCAAAGCCTGTACTTTTTACACTATCCGAGTACATATTTGGATCAGTACTTTGTACTCTTACTTGAGTTGTTTTTTCACAAATGTATTCTACTCTTACTCAAGTAAGAAATTTGGGTACTTTTGCCATCTCTGCTCCCTATATAGTGCACTCACTTATAGTGCAGATCAACAGCAACGACAGAGATTCTGGACACTAGACTCGCCACCGCCAAAATGATTATAACTTAAAGATAGAAAAATTCAACAACCATCACAGTAGTACAAAAGTACTTACATTTATAACTCTAGGTTAGGGGATTCTCACACCAGCGCGTAGGGTGCGATAATTAACCTCCCATGAAGAGCCAAGCGACGTGACAAGAGAACATGTTCCATGCAGAACATTTTCCATCTTGGTTAGGTGGAGCAGGGGAAGGTGGTGGGTAGCAAAACAAAGAAGTACACAGTTTAGAGCACATAGAATTTATAGGGCGTGCCGAAGCTGTCCGGCCAATCGCTAGGGGAGAGAGTTAATCAGCTGAGGGGATGCACCTGGATCAATTAGGAATGAATGAAGAGGAGGGCAGCAAGCTTCTTAACTATCATGGCCTGCCAGAAATGACGTTAGAACTTTAATATATGGCACTGAACGTGTTAAACAGTCTCTAAACCACACATGCATTGCTGTTTTTATAGGATTTAAAGAACACTTGTACAATCACGCAATCCATCAATGACTGTGGCTCGGGTGTCCCTTTATTGTCGTTCAACATTGGAAGTTGACATGAGTAAACAGAGCACTACACAAAAATCACTGTTGGAGTTGGCACGAGGACGCGCAATACACACAAACCCACGACGCCGCGCGGGACCAAGTTGACACGAGTCTACAGCAGGGCGTGAAGAATGCAGTCTGGTAGAGCACCGTTCGATACGGCATTAATATGTTGTGTGTTGAAGGCACGGCTTGAAAACTAAATTCTTTCTAAAAAGTTCCGTTCCGAACGGTTCAAGCCAGACTATGTTTAACGTTTTCGTTCTCGGAACCGCACAAATTCTGTTCGTTCTTAAAGTTCCTTTATATTGTGCAATGTTAAGTTTAGATATAGTGTCTACAAAATATATTTGGTGGAGGTTCAAACTTCAGTGTAACTGTATCAACGCCATTACATTCGCTTCCTCGTCTGTCCACAAGATGGAGCCCCAGATACATGGGGCTTGATGACTGACAGTGAAAGTTGGACGCATGCACAACTGGAAATCGTCTCCCACGTTAAAATATATAGAGAACAGAAAATAATGTTTTTAACCGGTTTTGTGGATTTCATAATGTTCCATTTCAGTTCTGGAACAGTTGAAGAAATCTTTTTTTCGTTTCCGTTTCCGCTCCTTGTAAAATTCTGTAAAATTCTGTTCGTTTTCGTTTTTTGTTTTCGTTCCTTGAACCGGTTCGGAGCCCTGGTTGAAGGTGCAGTAACATAGCCTGGCGAGCCAGAACCAACTCATCGTCCACGCATCGCACGCGACTAGAAAGAACATTGGGTCTGGTGTTGAGCGAATCCAGCCAATCAGATTATGGGGTGTTTGACAACCGGCCAACCAGAGCCAAGTTGGCTCACAACCTATCGGCCGCCGTCACTTGCTCCGCCCACTATGCTATGATTGGATAACTTTGATTTATCCCCGCCCCCCTCCCTCCATCACACCCTTTTTCCATACGCTGGGCGATTAGTCGGTTCTGGTTTGTCATGCTAGCAGTAACACAGTTCATCTTGCCAGTACAGTGGAATCAGTATCCAGTATAGACGAGTTAGGTAGTTCTGGTAAAATCTCTCCTTGTACGTCCGGTGCCAGTCACTTTACTGTGTTCTGACGTATTCATTATTATTATTATTGTGGATTTGTGCCTCACAAACTCACAGTTTAATAAGAACATGTGACCACAGCGGTGAGCAGATATGGGCAGAGTAGCCATAAAAATTACTTAAGTAAAAGTATTGTTACCTCAGCAAAATATTACTCAAGTAGGAGTAAAAAGTACTCATCCAAATAGTTACTCAAGTAAAAGTAAAAAAGTATTCCACAAAAAAGTTACTTAAGTAGCGAAAGTACTGAGTAACTTTCAGTTTAAAAAATGAATGAAAAAAATGAATGAAAAAAAAATGATCGCGCGAGAGCCCGAGAGAGAGACAGAGACCGACGGGGAGAGAGAGAGAGAGAAAGAGAGAGAGACACCAAGAGAGAGAGAGCGAGCGAGAGAGAAAGCGCCCGAGAGAGAGATATGACATCAACATATGTGCTAACAGTTCCCAACGGGTGTCGCTAAAGGCAGAGTTAATGTACCGAGTACTTTTTACTGACATCTCAGTAAATAGTATTTTTTTACCTCAAATTTACTTGAGTAAAAGTAGAAAGTAACTCATGAAAAATGTACTCCAAAAGTAAAAAAGTACACACAAAAATTGTAACTGAGTAAATGTAATGCGTCCCATCTCTGGCGGTGAGAAGACTCGAACGTCTCGGTATTTCATCAATATTTGTGCAAAACGGTGAGTGAAGCAGGGTGGATAATGGGTAACTGGTCACAGAGTGAGCTGTAGTAAGTGGATTTTGAACCGGTGTGCGTTTTGTGTGAGAAATTCAGCCACTTTGGTCCACTACGATGACTTTACACTGACAGCGTTACAGACAAGAGTGAAGTGTGTGTACGAAGGGTGGGAGAAAATGGACGCGTTCCAGTTTTGGTGCGTAAACTCTATCGAATCAAATCAGCTGCTAAGGGATAAGGAATAAAAAAAATAAGGAATAAAAGAAATACAAAAATAATTCTAAATTTGTGGACTTTTTCCATCACAGCACAAGGTTACCAAGACCACAGGGGAATGAAAATTGCACTGTGGGTGACATAAAACACATTATCACAAAAAAAGACAACACAAAGTGATTTCTCATTAGTCATCATATAGGCCTTGTGCATGCTGATGTCACAGCTTCGGGAGCCAGACAGCCATTTTGGGAGTCGGTCATACGCTGAAGTATACGTATGGTGAAGTGGGGAACCTTACTACTTCACGTTCATTGTATTGGGGTAAATGTAAAGCAAATGAAATGCTATCAATGGCCAGCAGATGGCAGTCTATTCCCACGGATAGATCAATAAGAGATTAAGAGTTAATCCGTCAATCGCAAATATCACTCTCTGCCTGTTTGTCTGACCGTCAAGATGTCTGCCGCCTCTAAGCTGTGACGTCACTGTGCACAAGCTCTGTTCTAAACATATGCTCCTATGCAGAAATGTCAAACAATGTTTTTTTGTGGAATGAAAGTGAGAAAGATCCTGTTCTTCATTCTAGAGGTTGTTAAGTTGTTAGGTAAACAAAACACAATCCGTGTATGAAAAGTACACACTTCCAGTATCTACCGACATGGAGAAAAGAAGCTAGATCATAGACAATCACTGTGTCCCAAATCGCTCTCAATCCCCTGCAACCTATATAGTGCACTCACTTATAGTGCACTCAACAGCAACGACCGAGATTTCGGACACTAGAGTCGGCGCCGTCAAAATTATTATAAAACAATCATAACAGCAAGTCAAAAGTCCTTATACCGACCGGTATTTGCCGTGTTCGGACGACTACGTCCGCGCCATGTTTGTAGTTTAGATCATTTGCAATGTGTCTCACGATGCATTGTTGGATATGTTGCTTGGTCTAGGGTACATCAATGCTCACTACATTCCGCGGCGCATTGTGGGATATTTTGAGTGCACTATATAGGGTAGATGGAGTATTCAGACACCCCTACTAAATGGAGCGCGCGCCATATAGAGCACTTAATAGTGAGCGATTTCGGACACAGTCAATGTGCGCTGACAAATGGACTGTAAACAATCAAATAACGTATTTTTCACCCTCTTTCACGTGATTCAAACCCCTTTTTAGAACTGATCACATTCAAGTTCAGATGACACACATATTTCTATGGAGAGGGGAGTAGAACTTGCGCCACTACGGATGCTGTGATCTAAAACACAGCGCCATTACTATGAATGGGGCGTGGGGGGCGTCTTTCGGTTCAGCGTCATTAACCGCTTCGCCACAGACGACCGCCGGGGATTCCTTTTTAAACCCGGCATATACACAGTAACGAAAGAGTAAAACCAGAGAGAGATGCACAGAACCTTATTCACATATCAGCATAAGAAATCAGTGTCACACACACTTACGTAACAGTCCTCATGGATGTCAGGATGACCTTTAGTGAACTCAGGCATAGGATAATCTAGGGGTATGCAGTCGGTGTCGACTGTTAAAGGTGTATCCCCGAAAGACGCTGGAAGCACTTCACTACACTCCGCAAAAGGACATAATGAAGTATCTTAATCTTAATGAACCACCTTGAGTCCAAGACGGACGTTGTAAACAAAAGTGCACTCACTTTTAGTGCACTCACTTATAGTACACTCACTTATAGTACACTCAACAGCAACGGCCGAGATTTCGGTCACTAGAGTCGTCGCCGGCAAAATTATGATAACGTTATAAAATTCACCAATCATCACAAAAAGTCAAAAGTACTTAGATTTATAACTACCGGTATTTGCCCGGTTCGGTCGCTCTTGACTCCCGCTGCGCCATGTTTGTAGTTCAGGTCATTTTTTTATGTGTCTCGCAATGCATTATGGGTTATATTGGTTGGCCTAGGGTACATTGATGGTCACTACTTTTTGCGGTGCATTATGGGATAATATGAATGCATTATATAGGCATCCTTACAAAATAGTGTGCGGCCCATCCAGTGCACTGAATAGCTAATAGGGAGCGATTTCGGGTGCAGCCAGTGAATGTTCCAAGAGGATGTTAGAAGTGTTAAAATGCACTGCGTGTGTCCGTGTGCTGAGGTTGTCGTCACTGCGTTCCTTTTTAAACCTTATACTTCCTCTTGGCTTCATCACTGATCACACAGATATGCTGCAACACAACACAACACAGTGAGTCAGACAAGCATGTACTACTCTCTTGACCTCAAAAATAAGACCCCGTCTGCATGGAGCATGTTATTACTCTCTTGCAGATGTGGGCAGAGTAGCCATAAAAATTACTCAAGTAAAAGTATTGTTACCTCAGCAAAATATTACTCACGTAGGAGTAAAATGTAGTCATCCAAATAGTTACTCAAGTTAAAAAGTATTCCACAAAAAAGTTACTTAAGTAGCGAAAGTACTGAGTAACTTTCAGTTTAAAAAATGAATTCAAAAAAATGAATGAAAAAAAAAATGATCGCCCGAGAGAGAGACAGAGACCAAGTGGGAGAGAGGGAGAGCGAGAGACACCAAGAGAGAGAGAGCGAGCGAGAGACAAAGCGCCCGAGAGAGAGATATGACATCAACATATGTGCCAACAGTTCCCAACAGTAACTCTGCTAAAGGCAGAGTTAATGTACCGAGTACTTTTTACTGACATCTCAGTAAAAAGTACTTTTTTTTCACCTCAAATTTACTTGAGTAAAAGTAGAAAGTAACTTGTGAAAAATGTACTCCAAAAGTAAAAAAGTACACACAAAAAAATGTAACTGAGTAAATGTAATGCGTTACTGCCCATCTCTGCTCTCAAAAATAAGAGCCCGTCTGCATGGAGCAGCCTTGGGTGGAAAAGGAGGGGCATCGGAAAATACTTTACAAAATTTGACGTCAAAAGCAAATATTTTGACTGTTGAAAATATTTTTTTTTCTTTTGTTTCCGCAAATTGCAAACAAAATCTGATGTTTCACTTCATGCGTGGAATTCATTCACTTAGGGGTGCAGCGAGTTTGTTTTGGCTTAGCTTGGGTTTGTCCTGAGTATGCCGAGTATAGTAGTTTACAAGTAGATCTATGTAGTATGGTAGTATACAAGTAGACCTACGTAGTATGGTAGTATACAAGTAGACCTACGTAGTATGGTAGTATACAAGTAGACCTATGTAGTATGGTAGTATACAAGTAGACCTATGTAGTATGGTAGTACACAAGTAGACCTATGTAGTATGGTAGTATACAAGTATACCCATCCAAACTCACGTTCAGATCCCGGAAATGTTCGTTGTAGTCCAAGGCGTAGCCCACCACGAAACGGTTTGGGATCTCAAAGCCAACGTCTGAGAACAAAATCAGAGAAAACATTGACGTACAACAAAAGAAAAAAACACACAACTATGGATTTAGTTTTGAGAGGCTGCTTACAGACGAGTTTTGCGGGTAGTTCAGGTAAGAGTTCTAGCCAAAATATGACTTCCGGTGTTCTTACGTTGCTGTGTTCTGACCAGAGATGGGCAGAGTAGCCATAAAAATGACTCAAGTAAAAGTATTGTTAAGTAAAAGTATTATTACTCAAGTAGGAGTAAAAAGTAGTCATCCAAATAGTTACTCAAGTAAAAGTAAAAAAGGTATTCCACAAAAAAGTTACTTAAGTAGCGAAAGTACTGAGTAACTTTGAGTTTAAAAAATGAATTTAAAAAAAAATGATCGCGCGATAGAGAGCGCCTGAGAGAGAGAGACAGAGACCGAGTGGGAGAGAGAGAGTCAGAGACACCAAGAGAGAGAGAGAGCGAGCTAGAGAGAAAGCGCCCAAGAGAGAGATATGACATCAACATATGTGCCAACAGTTCCCAACGGGTGTCGCTAAAGGCAGAGTTAATGTACCGAGTACTTTTTACTGACATCTCAGTAAAAATTAGTTTTTTCACCTCAAATTTACTTGAGTAAAAGTAGAAAGTAACTCGTGAAAAATGTACTCCAAAAGTAAAAAAGTACTCAAAAAAATTGTAACTGAGTAAATGTAATGTGTTACTGCCCATCTCTGGTTCTGACTTATTTCTGAACTTGTCTATTTAATGGGACAGCACACATCTACTGCGTTATTTAAAAAGGATGGTAACTTGTGCTGTGCTGTTCCACACCCAAATGTTCTCGTGCAGATCTATCCGTCACAAACGCATGACGCATTTTTGACGGACTTACGACTGAATGCAGCCGTCCCATTGGTCCAGAAGAACATGTGACCACAATGAGTGAATAGCATGAAGTCGTATTTTCAAAATGTCAGCCCTGCGTTTTTACTTTGAACCGGTGTGTTTGTTTAGTTTTAATTCAAATTAGGAACTTCTTCGGTCCACTCCGATGGCTTTACACAGGCAGCCAAGCGAGCGATACAGACTCTGGAAGGGTGTGTACAAAGGGCGAGACAAAATGGCAGCGGTCTATTTTTGGCACTTAAACACGTCTATTGGTACAATATCGGAGTTCGGCTTGTGGTTCCGGTTAAATTTCTATGATGACCATGACTTCCGGTGCCATGTATTTTGCCGCGTCTTTGACTATTTTCCAGAGATGTGACCAAGTCCCTCTTTCAAGTCTCAAGTCTCAAGTCCTTCTTGGTCAAGTCAAGTCCCAAGTCAACTCCAAGTCAAGTCATCATTAACATGCTGTCATTTTAGCTCCAGAATCTGATTTTAATAAAGTAGCAAAACAAATCAATTATAAAAGCCAAACTATTGCTTGCTTCTAACTTTATTAAAATCAGATTCTGGAGTTAAAATGACAGCATGTTAATAATGACTTGACTTGGAGTTGACTTGGGACTTGACTTGACTTGCCCAAGAAGGACTTGAGACTTGAAAGAGGGACTTGGTCACATAATTCTTTTTCAGTGAATGAGGTTGTCATAGGCCTAGGTGGAGAATAATTTTGCTACTTCTGTTATTATTATAGCTTTCATTGATTTTATTTCAAATTTTAAACAAAACAAACAAACAATCGAATTGTATCAAATTCTTGAGTATCGTAAAAATCGAATCGTTGGGTCAGGAAATCGATACTGAATCAAATCGCCATGATAGGTGGGATTTACACCCCTACTATCTTCCTAATTCCCTATCTTCATCTTAATTTCGGAACATATGGATTTCGGAAGATAGTTTCACCCTTTGGTGACAATATTAAAAAACACAACAACTGCCTAATCCTTTAGACTTAGTCCAGACTTCCCTAAGATAATATGCTTCGTTTTGAGTAAAACACCAACGCGACACAACTTCCAGAAAACCCTTTTCTAAATGGAATACATCTTGAATTTACTTGGATAAACTGACAATTTCAGCTCAATACAAAATGTTGGGTTAAGTGGAGACATGAGAGGAAAAGGCGTAGTTTCTAAGAATGTAAATGTAACCTTTTCTTCTGGCGGGGGCCATTTAAATAGCACCATTTCTTGGCCGTTAATTGACAGCTCTAACATTTGCCGAGGGCTTGCATGAACGCGATGAACACCTTGCTCAGCTGTTGTCGTAACAGAAGGCTATCATGTTAGACATGTGGCTGCCGGCTACAGAATGTTATGCTGTCATTGACTGTTCTGATGTCCAAATGTAAAGGCTAATAACTCCTAGAGACTCACTTCATTATATCTACGAAATGCGTAGCGGCGGGGATATAATTGTTTTGCATTGGCCGCCACCGGCTCGGGTTGCTCCACGTCCGCGGCAGATCGTTTAGGGCATCATAGTCACCACCACTGATCGGTAGCATGTAATATGACATCACAGCAAGCATAGCTCTACAGCAGGGCTATTCAACGGGCGGCCCGTGGGCCAAATCCGGCCTGCCAACCATTGTTTTCTGGCCCCCAGAGCAACCCTTTTTTTGGTCAAACATGTTTTATTTATCTGAGATGCTGCTTCTTTACCTCAACAGATGCACTATAAATGTGTTGTAGTTTAAGTGAGCTGCTGCTGTTTACCACTATTTGTGTGTTGTTGTTTCAGATGTTGCTTGTTACAAACGAGAAAGCACAGATCGGAAGAGCACACGTCTGAACTCCAGTCACAGACAACAATCTCGTATGCCGTCTTCTGCTTG
>OMKY01247235.1:0-16882 GCA_900302395.1 Bregmaceros cantori | reverse complement strand
CACACAGCGTCATGCAGACACACATATGTTCAGAGTGCCATGGACACACACACACCCAGACACTTCCACAAACAGTCACACTGTCACGTGTCACACAAGCACGCACATAGAAATTCACTCACGGAGACACACACACACACACACACACACACAATTGCACATAATTGCACACATACCCAAAGCACATACTCCCAGACGCCCCTCCCAATGTTGCACTAATTTCTCAAGGGTCTGCTGAAACGGAAGATAGAAGAGAGAGCCGTAGAGAGGGAAAGAGAGAGAGAGAGAGAGAGAGAGAGAGAGAGAGAGAGAGAGAGAGAGAGAGCAACAGATGACAGATATATATGTTAACGCTCACAGGGGATGAGAGACAGACAGGCACAGATCAAAAGGCAGAGGGTCAGAGAGAGCGAAACATACGCTCTGTCAGAGGGAGGGAGAGAAATAAGACAGCTGGGGAGAAGCAGACGGAGAGAAAGAGAGACACAATGAGGGAGAGATAGAGAAGGACATAGAGAGAGACACAGACAGAGGAGGAGAGACAGAGAGGTGCTGACAAAAGCGCAGCAGATTCTGTGCCTTGACATACAGCAGTTGAACCAGAGCTAAATGCGGCATGTGGAATACAGAGACAGAATGGTGATGGACAGCTGGGAATGAGCAGCAATGAATGAATGAATGAGATAATGATATTCACAGAGAAAGTGCGTGTGTGTGCGTGTGTGTGTGAGAGAGAGAGAGAGAGAGAGGGAGAGAGAGAGAGAGAGAGAGAGAGAGAGAGAGAGAGGGAGAAAGGGAGAGAGATAGAGGCAGGTGGGCAAGAGAGAGAGAGGGGAGAGAGATGGAAAGAAAGAGAGAGAGAGAGAGAGTGAGATACAGAGAGATAGAATGGGAGAGATAGAGAGAGAGTGAGAGAGAGATACAGAGAGATAGAATGGGAGAGAGAGTGAGAGAGAGATACAGAGAGATAGAATGGGAGAGATAGAGAGAGAGAGTGAGAGAGAGATACAGAGAGATTGAATGGGAGAGATAGAGAGAGAGATTGCACACTTTTAGCACAAGCCAGGGCTCATAAACATCGGGGACACAGAATTTCCATCCTGACAGAGTCTTCCATCCTTCAATCGCTTCTTTGAAAAAGCGGCAGCAGCAGCAGCAGCAGCAGCGGGGCTCGTCTGCCAGTCAACTGTCAATCAAGCAGTTCCATTGACCCATGGCGCTCGATGAAGCGCTGCTGAGCGCACTCCTCATCTGTTCTGTCGGACCGCCCGGCCGCGGGGGGGGGGACGCGGGCAGGCCCAGCGAGAGTAAAATGTGGCTCCATTCGGCCGCGGGGGAACGTTCCCGCCGGCTCTCGCAGGTGAAGAGCGGTTGATTGATCCCCGGGGGTGAAGTTCGCCGCGCCCACTCGATAAACTCATTGATGTGCACGCGCCAGCCTCTTAATGTGCAGTAATTGATTTGTAAGGGGTGGGGGCGCTACAGAGCACAGGGGGTAAGGGAACATTTGAGTGGCTCAGAAATGTTACATTTTAACGCCCCCGTGAAAAGAGCAGCATTGCGCTGTTAGATCATAATGCGTTAGCCCGATAATTGTGTTATTGTCTGGAGACCACAGGCTTACAAGACGTTGTCATGTATTGTAAGTGTTATAGAAATTAAGTACAAATGTGTTTTCATGTCATTGGTCACCAGGGTTGGGAAGGTTACTTTTTATTAAAATTGTAATCAGTAACGTAATCCTGTTACCCAATTTTAAAAGTAACGTAACATATTACTTTGGTTGAAGTCAATTCAACTCATACTTTATATGAACATATACAATATTTTTTTAAGCCAAATTAAAGAATATAAAACAAACTGTTTTTACATGTTTGAGCAAACAAAATACATTGAAAGGAATAAAAAAAAGTTTATTCGAGTCGACACAAGAAAGATTCTAATGTTTTTAAACCCATCATTCCTGCTCTAAAAAGCGTGTGATATTTGAACGTAGATGAGGAGTCCGCATGGCAACAAGAAACCGCTGCAATACACAAGCCATACAGGGCATTAAAACGTGATAGGATTCTGATCTAAAGCCAACCATATCGGTTGCGGTTCTCCAGCGCTGTTGTGAATGCTGGCTGTATCTGTGTGTCAGCCAGTGACAACAACAGCAACTACTCCGTGCTTTGTGCACACGGCCGATTTCGTCTGCCCACACTCCAGTCCCCACCGAGCGGGTTGGTCGTTGCGGGCAGCGCCGGAGTGCCGAGTCACGTGCACCGCAACAACCCACCACCGCGGCGGCTGGGTGGCGGGACAAGCGGCAGACCGACCCGGTTTAAAGAGGTTTAGAGAGCCCCACTCCGCTCCGTACCAGGCGGAACACTCGGCCCAAGCGTCGCTGCAGGGCTGAGCATTGAGTCACGCGCGCCACGGTTGCCCACTTTACCATCCTCTGTGGAGTCCGGCGGAGGGCGGGTCAAGTGTTCCGCCCGGCGAGGAACGGGGAAGAACATTAGAGGTTCAGGGACAACGCAAGACGCGATGACAAGGCTGGACTAAATGTTATTTCATGCGCGCAATCCCGTTACCCCCAATGTAACTGTAATCCAGATTACTTTTTAAAAAATGTTTCAATAGACCTCTGTTGAAACCCGTTCAACCGTGTGCTTCCTCCATATCTGAACTCACCAAGGATACTGGATATCAACTAAAATAACAAGATAACCATAACCTAAGCCACAGTTAAAACCATGGCCGCCCAATCGCATCACAGTAGGCTCCGTATCCAAAATGTATTTTGATGCATTGTTCAAGTAAGATCAGCTACTACTTAAAAGAAAGGTGTACTTCGGACCCCGGGATAACTCATCTGGACTACCAAACCTCAGCCGGTCAAGAAAAATAAAAACTGGCGAGTTAGGTATCTGTCGCTTTGATAGCACAGATGTATTATTATATTTTTAGCATACGTAAAAATGTAATAATACATTTTGCGGCAATAAACGGGTTATACATCCATCATTTATTTAGTCAATGTTTTTGTGTTGTGTCCTTTTTTCCCCTTGTTTTTATGTCTTTCTTGAAATGACCATGACATTTTGTTATTTCATCTCTGGTCCCCCTTTAAAACGATATGGCATTTCACAAGGAGTTCATCTGAATACAGAAACGTGTAACAATACAAACAATGCATAATTTTAAATTCCTAAGATTATTAAATTCTTTCCATTTTCTCCATCCTAATAGTGGAGACCAGGGATCCAGCTCGCCACCTGTTAATTCTGGAACCAAATCCTCCTCGCCCTCCACTGCAGATGGAGACCAGTCTGTCAGAATGTCTATTAGGAGTGGAGGTGTGACCGTTGGGGTCAGCCAGGAATGCAAAGGCGAATCTGCCAAAGGCGAGCCTACATCCAGCCAAAGTTTCCAAATATTCACCGGCAACCATTTGGGGACAGGCTGGTTATGGGCGTGTCTTCAGTGTTATCATCGTCATTAGATCGTAATTTATCGTTGTAAGGTGCGGCGACTTATCCATGCCTCCCACCGCTGCTGCTGATCGCGCGCAGGTGCAGAGTTGAGGTAGCTGACCCCGTTGACCCTGCGTCGCCTGTCGTTAAATGAATTTCAACATGTATAACTTCTCACAAAGCATAATTACAACCACATTTATATAACTATATATTTTCCTTTTTATTCAACAGTTGGGATCTTCATCTCTATATGAAAAATTGTTGATTTTAAATATAATTCATAATGAATATTTTTTGGAGATTTGAAAACATTTGCAAATGTATTGCCATGGAAAATTGTTTTTATACTTCGCTGAATGCGCAACACATCTTGCCATTGCCATGGCAACTTCACCGCCCTTGTTAGATCTTGGATTTAGTGAGAAAAGCCATTACCAAAGACATGAGACCAGTAATCTATGGCCGCCTGATTGGAGCATAATCAATACAAGACAACCAGACCGTGATTAGGGCGTCGGCAGGCACAGCAACAAATATCTCCTTTCTCACGCCGCCTTTAATCTGTTCTGGGGCTGCAAAGCTGCCGCTCCAATAACAAATTTGAGAGGGTGCCGCATTCGCGGCGTCGTGGCAGTGGAGCAATAGCACCGATGTTTACGATGGCACTGAATCCCCCCGCGGTCACGTCTCGAGATCTTACACAATATTAAAATAAAGTTCCTTCCTTTTCAATGATAATTACAATCACAAGAGGCACGTTCATGTGCCAAGTACACCTCAGTTGGTGATAGTTTAGCTTGCGGTGTTAATTTGCTACGCAACAACACCACCTACGACTCGGGGAAGGAAGGAAACTCACACACATTGTGCTAGCCGACACAGTAGTGTGTGTTTCACAGGAGGACAGAGAGATAAGAGATAAGAAGAGATACGAATCTAACATTGGCACAGACGTACTGGTGAAAATTGTGGCACTTTCACATGTTTAGCAGCCAACTGTGCTTCCCTCTGTGGCTTTGTTTCACATTTTTATTCATAATTTGTTCATCATTCATTCATGGGTAAACTATAGTAGGCTAATGTGTTCTACAGCCCCCATTCATAAGCTGGGGTCTCAAGGTGTTCAGAGAAATAACAGTTTTAAACCAGAAAAGGTATCAATGTGTTGATATATGTATTTATCATGATATAGCCTTCCACCACCAGTAAGTGAAGAGCAGTAAGTGAATTTTTCAAGAAATGAAACAACAGAGTTTCATTTCTGTGACATGGAGTTTTAATTAACTTTGTTAACTAGCACCAACAGTTTAAAGTGATACTATGCATAGATTATTACCACAGTATTCCAAATGTTACTGCCTTATTATCGATTTCCAAATACGAAAATTGTACGATATCCCTTAAAATGGGGTCGGCAGCCAAGGACACGGAAAGGTGTCCTTGGGTGTCCTACAGGATACTGACATAAATAAGCAAAATATTGATTTTGAGCATAACAGGTGGTCATATTTCAACCAAGGCTAAGCCAAGAGGGCTTGGAACCCAAAAAACTGCAGGAGTATTTTTATACTTGTTGTCAGCCACCCACGTTCAGTGTTTGTTCAAGTTCACGTTTTTTCTCAGACCCAGAAGGGAAATGACAACAGAGCAACATCCTCCCGAAGATGATTTTTGGAACAAAAGTATCACAATTTTATTTTCCAGATGGTTTCACCAGATGATATTTCACAAAATAGAAAATTTCGGACAATCTTAGTTAATGTATTGTGATTGAAATGTATGCTCAAATGCTTTGTAACTTTGTGAATACGTGGGAAAAATGCTTGAAATTGTGCCAAATAGGGCAAGGGTTATATTTGAATAGTTTCAAAAGGATTTAAAACTACTTGCCCAAATAGAAATTAAGGTCGGACCGTCACCCCACATGATATTTTCACACTTCAAATTGCAGAAAATGCCCAATAATATAACAGATTTTTAAAAAATGAGCATGGTCCAATGTAAAAGGAAATTATTAGAAATGCATGTTATATTTTTACATGTGTTATTGTTTATCATTATTGTTTATTATATATAAATGTACTATCGTCCATGCATCACACGCATTAAGAACGATCATTTGGTCTGGAGTAATCAGGTTCGAGAAAAGTTGTGTCGATCAAATGAAGTTAACAAAGCGCAGTAGGTGTGACAAGTGGTGTGGAGTCCCCACGTCTCGATTCAAACAAGGCCCGCCTTAATGGGGCGCTGATTGGACCGCGGCAATCTGATTTGCCCCATTGGTCCAGACCCACCGTTGGTCCAGACCCATAGCAAAAGTGTCATAAAGAATAGAGGTCAACCGTAGCTTCTAGGATAGTCTGCCCTGGTCCTTGTCCCAGTTGTCTCATCGCTGCAGGCTGTTAAGCCACCTCTCTACTACAAAAACAACTCAAGGCACAGTTTGGCGCATCTCAATTAAGATTAGTTCAGGTAAACGGGAACGTGCCTCCACTGTTCCTAACGTGGCCATGAGGGGGTGATTAACTAAATTTTGATACGCCAGTGCTCACCCCCACCCCTGCGCTTGTGACACCCCTCCCTATTAACACATGGCGGCCACTGGTGCCTGCCTTTGTTCTATTGATGCCTGCCAGACTGGGGAGGAGGGGGGATTCACGACCCCCTCCTGTGATTGGCCAGCCACATTGCATCACCCCCTCGGAGTGTGACCAATCGGCGACCAGCAAAAGGAGCCATCTGAGTGGGTCGTGAAACCTGGTGTGACCTGGCAGATTTGCGCTTGTGGAGAAGCGATTTTCCAGGTGGATGTGCATGTGAACTGTGCCGTGCTGGCCTTAAGTGAGCCAGTGGAAAAGGGTCTTAAGAGACCCAGTGGTTTGGTGGCCAACAGCAACAAGAGATTGACACGTTAATTTGTGCTCCCGGCCGTCAACCTCTGCACTTTTTGATAGACTGCATGTCCAGCTATTTTACTTCAGTTTTATAGCACTTTTTATTGTTCTTTACTGTGATATAAAGTACTTGAAGGGGAGAAGAATGACAACAATGTGTCAAGCTGTGAAGTTTCAAGTAAAAATAGAGATAAATTGCACCCCAGTCCTGACCAAATAGAAAATTAACATTATGAATTATGTATAAGTAAAGTTATGTGTCAGAAAACAAAGCAAAGAATCCATTTCCTTCGACGTTTACGATGCTGAGGCTGGTGAAAAACATACTATCAAACACTAGTCATAGATTACATAGAGAATACAGGTTTCTGCCATCGGATAGACGATATGAAATACCACCCTATAAGGTTAGATTAAATAAGTCCTTAGTTTACCAATCGACCCTGTTGGTAAATAAGGAGCTAAACAAAAGATAAGGCACTGTGATGAAAAATGCTCTGATTTGATGCATCCATGTATGTACATGGTTTTCAATTTGTCGTAACAATGTCTATGTATGTTTTTCTTTGATGTATGCTAATGTATTTCTATGTTTGCTTTTATGTCACACAAAACAGCTGCTGGGCTGCACAGCAAATTTCAGCTCTCGCTGACTAATAAAGTCCATTCCATTCTATGGGTTACTGCTGGCCTTCAAATAACAATCCAGAAAATGTACGTACTACCAAAGGCTTCAGGAGACATATAATGTCTGAACATAGAAATATCCTCTTCTTTACATAGATGTTGCTGTGATTAGATATCTGTGGAGGATATTTGTTGGGTCTTTGAATATCACTGATTTTTAGTCTTTGTCTTAGTATTTTAGTGTTTAAATGGTTGGCGCAGGAAGACGTTTATCTGCTGGTTTACGAATAACAAAGAAATGAATAATACACGTATGTAGATTTAAAACTAAGATATAAATACTACTAATATACATAACAATGACGACATCAACAATACAAGTTAGAAAACAGCTAGTCAGCTATAATGCCTCCACAAACTATGACATCTGTTCAACTTACTACACCACTGTGTTGTGTCTCATTTTATTATAAAGAACTGTAAGATTGTTTGATTTTCACCATTTCCGCTTATTGCAGATGGCGCACTAACATTTCCATGTTAGTTTCATCAGCCTACTCTTCCCTAATGGCTTATGACATTTTAGAAGCAGGATTTTGACCCATGCGTTAGCTGCTGAGTGTCAAGCAGCGAGGCATTGGCTACCTTCTTATGTTGTTATGACATGATTCAAACCCTGTTTTCCCAGAGGTGGACACTCTGCTGCTTGGCTGGTGTAATTTAACTGGGCAAGCCAGAACAAAAAGACACGTCCACACATCGCATGCGACCAGTGGCGGATTCTGGTCATTCAAGGCGGGGAAGCTCAATTTGTCGACCTACATCATACAACGTGTCTGCAAATTTGTGTCTGTAAACGTGTATTTAAATTCGAGCCTGTTAGTTTTCAACAAAATGGTAGGTGACCCTGTCGTTCCAGCTTGGTGTCTCTTCCAAGGGCCAGTGTCCGCTATCAATGGCCAAAAGAGCTAGGCTGCATAAACGGCCTTGGCCCATTGTGTTGCGGGTGTAAGCCACCTAAAGCAGGAGAAGCTTCTCTCTATACCTGCAGATGTAGCTCCAATCATTTCCACTAAAGAAAGCAGTTTGTACAGCTGAGGCATTGCACTGTCCAACTCCATGTCTTTCAGGAACAGCAAGAAATCACACATCTTCCCCCTGTTGCCCTGCAAGTCCTGGTTTGAATACAGGACTTGAGGTTCAGACCTCAGTCTCCCTGAATCAAAGGACTAGCCATAACTTTTCAATGCACTATGAAATGGCTCCTCTGGAAACACTAATCTCAACTCATCAATTTCTGTGTGTGTGTGTGTGTGTGTGAAGAAGCAAGTCAAAAATAAAAAGGACTGTCAGTAACTAAGGGCGCATTCAAACCAACGTGTGACTTGTTTCAACCGAGATGGAACTCATTTCCGAGTTGTCCCGGTTGGTATGAATGCGCCAAACGTGTCCGAGTCCACGCTAAATCATCCGAGACAAGCCCTGCTCATCAAGGTGGGCCGAACCCAGGATTGAACGCGCGGCAAACGCGCCCGGACTCGGAGCAGCTCGGTCTGAAAGCGATTACTCTTTGACCCGCATATGCGCGAACGCTGCCTTATTTTAACAGCACAGTAACGACAGCACAGCTATGTGTTATTTGTTTCAATAATCTTATACAATGTTTGTACTCATATGCATATGTGACATGAAGTTTAAAACATGCTTTCAATTTCATCAGTAAAAGTAAAACATGTTTTGGCACTATGCAGCTTGTCCTTTACATTTATGAAAATTAACATCAAAAATGAAAATTAACAGCAGTGGAGATAAAAGACTAACCACTGCAAAATAATTTGCTTCTCGGGACAAATAGAATAACACTAGCAATTTTAGCAATAGCATGGAATAGGAAAAATGAGAAAGAATGAATTAATGAAAATCAGAGAAGGGAAAAGGAACAACAACAGGTTCGAAGCGACCAACTCGCGCAGAATAACACGATGGAATGACAAACTATAACGTGGGGTTGAGCCTTGACTCCCGTGAGGCAAACAATATGTCATCAAAACATGAGTTTGCGCAATAACCGCGCAACCGGCAGAATTCTTATCACGTTGAGTGGTACCAGCAGCAGAGCGGTCTGTGCGTCTCTGAGTGTGGACGCAAGTAATTGCAGACTGCAGACACTGTGATTCGCTCAATTTGCTATCAATCAAACAGCATCTGCGTCCGCTCGACACAATGTCACGCCCATTCCCACGGACGCCCGGCGTCCGGGCGGGGACAAAATTCAGCTATTAAACCAATCGCTGTGGACTTTTAAGGCATGAAGCCCCATGGACGCAACGCAGTCCGGGGGAATGATAAAGCATATCATTTATGCATTTCACCGTATAAGTTCAGCTGAGCTGGTTACCACCCACTCTTCCAGCGCTGAGACAGAGCACCACGGAGAGAATGAGAAGAACACTGGAATAAATTAGCATCAGTTAGTGATAAAAAGTGATTATGAACAAAAACTTAGCGCAGTGTAGCACATATTTAATCAATGACATTTACACACAACAAACAGTAGTTTTAACCATTTCTTTTTCTGACATGTTAGGGGAAGCTGGGATTCCCTTGAGTCTTTAAGTAATCGCCACTGCATTAAACTCGGACAATCATTTGGTCTGGGTCAGAGATGGCAAGTAACGAAGTAGAAATACTCAAGTACTGTACTTAAGTAGTTGTTTTCCTGTATCTGTACTTTCAGAAGTACTTTTTTTCTCTGATGACTTTTTACTTGTACCGAGAAGATTTTTAACAGAAATATCTGTACTTCTACTCCTTACTTTTTCCAAAACAGGCTCGTTACTTTTTTTGCGCACGGATGGTAGGTCGTAGGGATATATATAGTCCATATATATATATATGTCAACAGACGTTAATTTCAATGTTTGGCAGTGGGATTTATGAGCCTTTAGTGAATTAAGTTAGGTTAGGCTAGGTTTTTAACAATTTATTCATTGTAAAACTAGCATCGAAGAGTGAATTTTATATACCATTCTATTTTTTTACTTTGTACTTTATACTTTCAAAAATACTTTTGAGTAATTTTTAGAGCCTGTACTTTTTACTTTCAAAAATACTTTTTGTGTATGGTTCTGAGCCTGTACTTTTAACTCTACTTGAGTAGATATTTGGATCAGTACTTAGTAGTCGTACTCGAGTTGTTTTTTTTCACAAATGTATTTTACTGTTACTCAAGTAAGAAATTTGGCTACTTTTTTGGCTCAAAAAAGTGTTGAAAAAAAAGTGTCAATCAAATGAAGTTATCAAAGATTCGAACAAGGCTCACCTTAACCCAGCGGACCGTGTAGTCATGTGCGATGCATGGATGACTCTGGCTTGCCACTTGCCTTGGTGTAAGTAACTGTAAGGTATTGTGTATCAAAGCCCCAGCAACCTCTCTAATGCGGCATGTGGACTTTATTAGATTCTCTCCTCTGCTTTGACCACGAACCCCCCATACCACCTTGTCCACACCACTGCGGGGTAATTCGTTTTAATTCGGTGGCCTCCGCCGGGGAATAGCGAGAGTGGTTCCCTTCACCTTGGATCGCTTTCCGTCGCTTCGGTTTGCTGTGTCCTTCCCTGGTGTCGTTTAGTGTTCAGTCCCTCAGATTCCGATAACAGATTAATCCTGAGACTGCTGTACATCGCATCACCAAACGTGCCGGAACAGCACATGCTGCAAACTCTCTTTTACCCACTTACCATTGCTATTGTATGTGACTTTATTTAAGTAATTGTTATACAGAAGAACACTTTTTTTACAGGAAAAAGGGTGTGAAATAACTCTAAATATGTCTTATATTTTAGATTCCTCAAATTAGCCACCATTTCTGACATTTGTTGACCCGTTGAGTTCACTCAATGAGATTCATGAGTCAGTCAGATGGTTTTAACTTTTCTATTAACACCATGTTTATGTGCTCTTTATCTTGTTCGCCATCTTTCTGAGTCGAAAAGGGAGTCCACCCAATCTATGTATCCAGCTATCTTTAAACTACCTAGAGGTTTCTGACAGCTAACTGACAGTTCTACTGGCTTGTCAGATGGATCTGACTGCTTCAGGGTCTGAGGGGCACCTTTGTCAAAGTCTCACTCCTCTTGTTCTTCCTGGTCTTAGTCATTACAGACCTATCTTACATTGTCCTTTTCTGGTGTGGTCCTTTTGTGTGGCTGTTTTACTGTAGTGTGTGATGTTTTTTCTCTGCCACTTCACTTTTTGGCATAAGTTTACCCTTTCTTTCTACTTTACCTGGCCATTGTCATAATGTGAAAGATTGGCGAGTATGTTAATGTGCGCATAAAGTAGCCATCACCTTCTTAGCATGATGATGAACTGTTAAGTTATGATAATTTGGTAATCTCTGGTCATTTGTACAGAATATCTGGTGGACCTTCAAAGATCAGGTTAAACCGTGTGAAAACAGTTGACACTGAAAGCCCAACTTCTGCACTTGAAGGCCAACGTAACAAAAGCCTTTTTTGTTCTCTGCATTTCACAGTCTTCGCACCAAACTACTTTGGCTGTTTCTTTTTCTTTCACTCCCAAAATGTGTTTTGTTTTCTTTTCTGCGGTCCAGTTTGGCAGTTGGCAATTAACTTGACAGATAGAAAACTCAAAGTCAATGTCCCTACGGTCACAAACAAGGCTATGTGTGAATGTGCGCACGCAGACACGCACACACACACACACACGCACACACACATACCCACACCACGTGTGCAGCCGTGGCTCCACACCAGCACATACTGACAGACACATAGGTCGCACACAACATCATAAAGCTACCCTGTCACGCGCAGTGTTATCTGTATCGATTTGAGGCGGTCTTTTATTCACAGCAAAACCAATAGCCTTTGCACGGCTAATTAAACATGTCTGACGCACGCACACACACAGCCAGACTAGCGAGGCAGACTTTGAGTCAGGGCTGGTGGGCTTCAAGAGCAAAACACATCTACTAGTGGTTGAAGCTGGAATCGCATCTTTGTTGATGTCCCTCCTGCCACGAAAGCCACAAAGAAACAACAATATAGACAAGTTTGCGCACCAAAAACAGGGCGCTGACATTTTCAAAATACAACTCGAAGTTCTCTTGGTGTGGTCACCTGTTCTTCTGAACCAATGGGATGGCTGCATTCACTGATAAGTCTGCCATGAGTGAGTAAAGGGAACAATTTGCACAGATTTTTAAATCACGTGTTTGTGGTGCATAAATTCACACTAGGACATTTAGGTGTGGAACAGCACAGTGCAAGTTACCACCATTATTTTTAATATTAAAGACACTTGCAGTGCGGTACCGCGATCGCCTCAGCGTTTTACCCACTCATTTTCATTGATTTAAAAATTAAAATTTAAACAAGCATTTTCACCGCGTTTTTTCCCCCCAAGTGACTTTATAAGTCCGCCCACACCCGACAAATGTCTGCTCAATTCTGGGTGTGGAGTCGTGACGGTACAGAGCAGTGTAAACAGACAACGTGGCCGACTTTCGGTTCCCGTGGCCTGCTAGAAAAACTTCAAATGCCCACAAGCAGAGAACAGACCGGCGGCCTCCATCGCCGCAGCGTGTTTTGCCGCAGCTGGGACACCATTGACTCGAGTGCCAGGCTTGGAGAGTGGAGAAGCTTTTGCGCCTGAAGCGAGTTTTACGGTTTCATTTTTAAAAAATGAAAATAAAAATGTGAGATTCTGTTCACAAATGGCACCCCGCTGGAATTGAAATAGAAATTGGGCTATCAGTAATTATATTTAAGGGAAAAATGTGGCCATTGGTACGCCCGGCGCAAACGAGAGAATGTAAAAAAGACAATGCTGAAAATGGCAACCGATGCCAATGGAAGCAATATCTTGATAATTACTCGATCAAACTCCACCAAACTTTCACATGTCATAGCCCACACATCCATGTACATACAAAATTTTTAATATAAGTTTAGAAGAATTTAGGTGAAAAAAAGTGAAACTACAGTAATTTTCATAAACAAAGTTCAAAACATTGTAATACATTTTCAATAAAATTCATTAAATAAAATTCACATGGTAAATGCTATTTTTTCTCATTTTTTTAATTCTAAAACTTCACATCGAATGCCTAGAAATTTTGTGCAAGGTTTTTGGTGAAAGATAAAAAAAGGAGCCAAAATGTCGTAGCAATGACTTTGTTCATGTTTTACCCAGGGTTATTTGAAGCATGTGTAATGAGATACTGGTCTGACACCGTTGGTGTCTCAGCCTGCACCGGCGCAGCCCTTAAATAGAGTCCGAACGAACCTCGGCAATGGCTGAGTTCAGCTATTGCCGATGTAAGTTCCTCTATTCTCAGCTCCTCCACGAGGGGACAGCCTTCCGTTAGATTGGTGTCAGGAAGTGGTTGACGGACCGCACGCGGTGGGGATGGCCGCGGAGCCGCTTGATCAGGTGAAAGGCGCCGTGGAGTTGGAGCGGCTCTCGGGACGAGAGCCATGTCGGGAGGGAGCAGTGTAATGAGATGCACCAGCGCGGTGCATGCTGGTCTGACACCGTTGGTGTCTCAGCCTGCACCAGCGCGGCCCTTAAATAGAGTCCGAACGAACCTCGGCAATGGCTGAGTTCAGCTATTGTCGATGTAAGTTCCTCTATTCCCAGCTCCTCCACGAGGGGACGGCCTTTCGTTACACATGCAAATCGGCTATGTGAGTGGCTGTTTTAGGGCCGGTCTAAAGAGGGTTAAATAGGTGTGTGCTGTCCCATCAAATAGACAAGTTCAACGTAACGGCGCCGGAAGTCATTCAGCCTAGAATTTTTAACCATTTAATAATCATTATGTTATTATTATTAAAGTGGTGGAAAGCAGGCATGAGAATAAAATCACAAATAAACCACTATGATTCCTCCAGTCCTCTGTTAAAGGAGAACTGTTAATCAATCAAAACAAATTAACATCAACAACAAATAATCCAAACCAGTAGCTATTTCTTCAACTAGGCCGATATTGAGATTGAGTGTCTTTTCTCCAGTGACAAATTAACAAATTATCAAAACAAATTAACATTAACAACAACTAATCAAAAACTGTAGGTATTTTTTTTTTCAACTAGGCCGAGATCGAGACTGACTGAAAGTCTTGATCTCATTTTTCTTCTTTCTTCTCTCTTTCCAGTCCTTTCCAGTCCTCTGTTAAAGGAGTTCTGTAACCAAACCCAAATTACTGTCCTTAACTGGGAAATCAAGGTTGAAAGGTAGTTAGGAAAATAGCTGCTATACTCCTTAATTCTAAATCTCAAAATGAAATCACTTTTGTGAAGCGCCTTGAGGCAGCTTCGGCTGCGATTTTGGCGCTATATAAAGTTGAGTACATCTACATCAAAGTCAGGAGTGGGGTTTTATCCAAGATCACACTCACTTGATTTGACTGGCAGCCAGCACTGAGGAGGCTGTGTGTCCAAATTAGAATGTGTGTATCATTAACTGTAAGTATTTGAGTGAAGAAAATAAATGCATCAGTGCTGTTCAATCCACTGTGCGTCTCGACGGCAGCTACGCGTTGATGACAGCGGCCTCCCCAGAGGAGCCCAGCATGAGGTGAGCTCCATAAAGAGCTAACATTTGTCTTTACAAGGAAGCACCAATTACTTCATCAGCAGCAGCAGTATGCTCCACACAGCTGTAGATACACTCTAGTCTTGGGTGTGGGTGGGTAGTGTGTGTATATATGGACCAATTCAAAACGTACGTCATCACCAGCGTTACGCCACTGTTGCGCGTGAATCCTCCACCGAACTAAAGCAGCCGCTGTATGTGCAGTTCGGCTCGATTCGCTTCGTCTGAATCACATTGAAGAATCGTATATATTTAAATAGAAAATACATGTAAAACCTGGGTAAACATTCAATTGACAAATTATAATTGTCATTATAACTCAAAGAAAAAATGTTTCCAATAGTTAATCCCAAAACAAAGTGATGAATAATTTAAAAAAACTTACTTTTGCTCAAGGTACGTTTTTGTATGTAATTCTTATCCTTTGGTGCTAATTGCTTGCAATACTCGGCTAAACCCCTGTGTGACGCTATAACACCACTATCAGCTATGCTCTCTCTTATTCCAAGATGCGATCATAGCCGGGAAGGGCGGATCCTCTGAACTAAACATATTTCACACCAAAGTTTACGCTCAGAATGGAAGCAGAAATGGTACTGAGATGTTTGAATGTAGATCATCCATCTATGACACGTAAAATGCAACGCTGGGCAGGATCACCTGTCGTGACTTCCTGTAGGATGGAAAAACGAAAGAGCGTCAGGATTTCGCTACGGTGAATGTCATATGACTGGCATTGTTCCACACTAGTCCACGTTTTGCATCTGGACACCTCAAGTAGTGTAAAAAAGTGTTGTGTTGACAACGATGATGACTTAATAAATATGACCGTAGCTCTCTGCCCGGCCAGATAGCCCTCAGGTCACGTATAACTCTGATAAACCATACATGCCAATGTATCCCTATGGGCTTTTTGTCAAGCATGTGCACGCAGCCACTTCTGGTTGCAAACATCGAATTGGTCTATGCAACTCTTATGCACATAACTGCATAAGTTAGGGTGTGCTCTGCGAGTGTGTCAGCAGTGGAGATGAACAACGAATGACAGAAATGGCATTGGAATCTGTCTATTTAATAATGCTGTCTGGTCCCCAGTCAGGGTTTAGTTTAAAAGAAGAACAGATGTGAGAAGCAAAGGTGTGATGTCACGTGCACATGCATTCATTAGGGGCCAAGCAGCGAAGCTGCGAAGGCACCTTAAAGTTGAGGTGACATCATTTGTGTATGAAATTGTCAAAATTATGATAATTTGCATATAAATAAATAAAACCAACCATTTGTACTATCCGCGTTTCGGGCTGAAATGAATTAAAATAATGAATTAAGAAAATAATCAAATGTATGAGGTTGAAACTGCAATTAATTTTAATTAAAGAAGTTGCTTGAATGTGAAGTCCGCCGACTGTCCTGCTGCTTCACCAGAACCGCCCATTAATGAGCATCGCACAACCAGTCTATCTGCACACCACATCACAGGGCATTTAAATGGAATAGGTATCCAATCTAACGCCAAGCCACTACCCGTGCCAGCAGCAGGAGAGAGCAGGGCTGCAGGAAGGCATTGGAGCTCTGCTTTATATGAACACAGAAGTTGCTGCACCCACTCAAATCACCTTTCGATCGTACTTAACAGAACTTGGATCGCGTGGGCCAACAAAGTGGAGCTTGGGAGGTCCTTCGCAGGTGTCAGGTGGACCGTGCTGTGGCTCGTGTCGCCAAAGGGGGTCCGCTGTGTTGGCTCACCAGATGCGCCGCGGAGGCGCGCCCGGAAGACCGCGCCCGCAATGACGGATTAACGTGATCTAACACGTTAAGCAGGTATATTAAATTTAGTACTGTAGAGTTATGTGTGTTAAGGAAGGACACAGCCTCTATCATAAAACCTCTTTATTCAAAGAGAGTCAAAACAGAATGAGAATGGAACACTGAATGCCCTCGTGTCTGGTAGACAGCGGAGGGGGTGTGTCGATGACATCACAATGAGACACAAAGACAGTTACACCAGTCCAAATATGGGCATGAATGTGCTGGTTATAGAATCTCACAGTGTCCACGTGGGTATGAAATTTCCCCAAGAAATGCGAACCGCTACATGGCTCCCCCGAAATTTTATAAACACGTCAATACACATCAAAGGAATCCTGTCCGCCGGCAGTGCCAATGGTAGTCCATTGAGCCGAGGCGCGGAATATTGTCCGCCGGCAGTGCCAACGGTAGTCCATTGAGCCGAGGCGCGGATGCTGTGGAAGTCCTTATATAGTCCCCTATACATACGG
>OMKY01247234.1:0-10638 GCA_900302395.1 Bregmaceros cantori | reverse complement strand
ATTCTGGCATTCACTCCTTCGTGACGCGACATTATATAAAAATGCATTTTATATAATGTCGCGTCACGAAGGAGTGAATGCCAGAATAAAACAAGCCATTGGACCTTATGAAGGTCTACTAACCTCAGTCAAAAAAACAAAAACGTCACAAGATCCCAAGGGCTCTCAAAAACAATCCTTTAAGTTTAAGACACAGTTCCAAGTGGAAGGAAGAGAAGATGTTGCTGGATTGTCGCTTTAAAATTAATACTGCACCTTAGACAAAACAGCCCCATGTGTATTTGTAATTGTATTTGTGTATGTGTAAGAGGGACACACAGAGAAAAGAGTCTGTAATCTGAATGTATTTATTTTGGAGGAAAAAAAAATTCAAGTTTGAAATTCAAGTCAACACCACTGCTTTTAGTTGCATTACTTGCATATGACATACCCATGGCAGGGTTTCTGGGGGATGGAAAAAAAAGATTCTTATTCTTTTGAATCGATTCAATTTAATTTGAAGCGTTAATTGATGTTATAATGTGACAGCGATGATGTTTGTATTGTAGATATGGAGCTGCTGCAGGCCTGGCCCCTGGACCGTCTGATCAGCAGAGATGACCTGGAGTTCAGTGAAGGTGAAGACCTACATTCCAGATAGTGACCGACTGATATAAGTTTTATTTGCCCGATAACCGAGAATTTTAGGACTGTAAAAGAAAGCAAAAACCTAAAAAAAGTGCTGTCAGTCAATTGTCAACCAGCTTGTTACCAGAGTTGGAAATAAGTAACTTTTTAGTGTTGTAGTCATTTCCATGGCATCGTCATTTAGAACGGGGTGAGTCTTTTTCAGTTGATCCCACATATTGCTGGTGTTGTTTTGCTTAGGTTTATTAGACACCTGGCTCATGGAAAGTCTATGGATAACTCACGCACTACATTTAAATGTCATGTTGTTTTTATTGAGATTGTTATCAATATTCTGGGCGGGATTGATCTACTAGAGTGTGGCAGTGGACCATGTAAACTACTTATTTACTAAATATATAGACAAGTTCACGCTCTACATTCAGGGGGCATTTTGTGTTGCCGACTGAAACACCGTTACAGTGACTGTATAGTTGCTTGTGTAAAGTCATCGTAGTGGACAGAACTGGCTGAATTTGTCAAGACTTTGTCATCAAGATTTGTCAACGCACACAGTTTCAAAACCTGCCTACTTCAGCTCACTCTGACAAATTACACATCTTCGCTTACCGTTTTCCATAAGTATTGAAGAAATACCGTCAAAATCCGACTTGAAGTTACTCACCGATGTGGTCACATGTTCTTCTGGACTAATGGGATGGCTGCATCCAAAAATGAGTAAATGCGACAGGTGCTTGTGGGGCATAGATCCGCCCTAGAACATTTGGGTGTGCGATAGCACCGTGCAAGTTACCATCATTTTAAAATAACGTGCTAGGTGTGTGCCCCCACCGAATAGACATGTTGAAAAATAGTCGAAAACACGGCAAAATAAATTGGCACTGTAAGTGATGTAGGTGCCTAGAACTTTAACCGGAACTACCCGCCGAACTTGTCTATACTCTGTACTGATACTTCCAGACACAGATAGATAGATAGATAGATGGATGGATAGATGGATAGATAGATGGATAGACTTTATTGATCCCCGAAGGGAAATTCACAGGATCCCATCACTCCTCTAGGCAAAAGTAAATACATCTAATGAAAAACCATACAATAAAATAGCAAGGGTTGAGCGCAGTGCAAGAATGACAAGAATAATAATAAGGTATCTTTGCCGTAGTTTAATAATGATTAAAACTGAATTAAATATAATTAAAAAGGTAGCAGTACATATTGCAGTACACATTTTAAAAACATTGCATAGAAGGACTATTAAAAGGAATGTCTGTGTGTGTAACCTACAGCCGACGAGGTCTTCAGTTACCCGTGTCGCTGTGGAGGCGAGTTTGTGATCAGTGCTGAGGACCTGTGCGGGTCCTCGGCTCCGCTCCAACCAGATCACACTGAAGACCCGTGCGGGTCCTCGGCTCCGCTCCGACCGGATCACTCCGTGCTGTGCTGCGACACCTGCTCTCTCACTGTGTGTGTGGTGAACGACCTCAGCTAGCGCCCCTGCCCTAACGGCTCCGGTCACTACATTCCCGCCGACTGAACGGATGTTGGATGATCGGTTGTGATCGGTGGATCGTAGCACTACGCTTCGGTGCCGAGTCCCAGGCCTGGCGCTCCTAGGGGTGTTTTTGGGTGACTTGGAAGATTTCAGCCGTCGATCATTTCTGTTGCAATACCTCCTGAGAGCCCCCGGGATGCCTGAACTCTGGGGCTTGCATGCTAATGTGCCCGTATCAGAAGACTGGTGCCAATGGACTAATGCCTCATTGGGGCTCTAGCGTTCTGAAAGGAACCCCCTCCGACACTTTTGGGTGTCGATTCAGACAGGCGTCGGGCCCCTGGCCGTTGCATTATCCTGAGAGTGTCAACGGCCCAGACGGAAGCGGAAGCTGGGGATTAAAGTTTTCCGTCAACTCGATTTCCGTCGGACGGAAAACCCATCAAATGGAAAATCCATTTGATAGAAATGTTTGAGCCCTAGTTGTTTGAAGTGCGGCAGAAAGGAACACAACTCGGGAGCTGTCAATCTCTGGGGCGCGGAGAGGGCCAGGGCGGGGGCACCCACAGTTCCGAGGTCTCTGTGTTCCTATAGAGTTCGAATCATGCTTCTCTTACGTGGGTCATTTAAATAATTTAAACTTTAAAATAAACCCACAGTCGCTGACTTGTCCACACTTAAACTATATAATTTGGACTGTTTGGGTCGTTGAACGCTGTGATTTTCAGCGAATGCACGCTGCATCCCGGCGTCTCTGCACTCATTTGCCGTGATGTAAAATGTGAATAAAGAAACATGAAACCTATAAAATGTCCACAATGCAGATTTATTTTTTAAAAGTTAGTCTATATCTCGTCCCAGAGTGGTACATCCACTGGACAACACACGGGAGCTACGTATATGTTAGGATGCTCCTTTCCTGCGCGATGATGACATGCATGAACTAGACTTGGAGGAAAACACACCCTTAGTGTAAAAAGAACCAGCCTGGTGACCCAGAAACAACGAATCGTCCATGCATCACACGCCACTAGATGGTACATTGGGGAAACGGGAGGAGAGGAGGAACTTTGGGAACTTTTCTGGGAAGTGAAACTGACACAAACCTAGCCTGGCAAGCCAGACCCAATGCATAGACGCTAGCGATGTGCAATTCGTGGACGATGCATTGGGTCTGGCCTGCCAGGCTAAGTCCGCCCCCGTCTTGCGTCGCCCATACCAACTCCGCCCACGTCCGCGCTGATTGGTTCGCATTTATGTGGGCGATGGGTCAATGATCTTTCCCAGACCCAATTCAGCGTCTAGCGATGTGCAATTCGTGGACGATGCATTGGGTCTGGCTTGCCAGGCTACCACCTCCCATATGCCAGAATTAAATTATAATGTACCCTCTTAAAAAATGCAGTGACGAATTACACTGGAGCACCGGAGATTTACACTGGGGCACATGCCCCAGTAAAAAGGGTCTGGTGACGACGATGGTCCACACAAATGAAATACTAATAATTCTGAAATTCTGAAAATACAAAATATTAAATAGGCATAATTTATAAATCAAAACATATATATGAATTGAAGAGTAAGTAACTAAATTGTCAATTTGTTGGTTAAGGAGATGCAAATTTTACTATATTTCAAGTTGAAAAGCAATTCTTACTTCTCATCGCAATTCTTGCTTGATGTTAAGTATTTAAAAATTGTTAAGTAAGTTTAAAAATGTTAAGGAAGAAACTTCTGCAGTTTCCAGAAGCTAGCATACTGCCCCCGTTAAGGCACTGGGTGCCGCTTCTGGACGGAAGCTACGAAGAAGTTGTAATGCTAACGATTAGCACCTGTAGCTTCCTCTATCTATACTGCAGGTTTTCATCGACTCAGCCTGCTTGCATTTTCCTCGATTGAGGCTGAGTACTCTGCTATTTCACCATCTTATATTTTACCACTTCTTAACCAAGCGGTTGTGGTTCATGCTGACAGACAGGTGCGTTGTTTATGCCATCAGCACAGCTACCGCAACTCAACTATTCTGTAGAAGAATCCAATCTCCATTGTTTGGAGATGGGCCGGTTGATCAATGATTAGCACCCGAGTTGTCCCGGTTGGTATGAAGGCGCCAAGCGGGTCCGAGTCCGCGCTAAATCATCCGAGACGAGCCCTGCTCATCGAGGTGGTCAGAACCCGGGATTGAACGCGGGGCAAACGAGCCGTGGTGCGGAACAGCGCGATCGCATTCAGATCGTGCTGTTCCGCGACACTGAATGCATACCTTGTTGGATGTAACAGCAGCCCGCGCCGCCCAGCGAGTGTGCCGGCGCGACCTCCCCTCGAGTATGTGAAGTGTGAGCATAATATTAAGGCAACAATCAAGTCTGTGTGTGTTTGTGTGTGTGTGAGCGTGTGTGTGAGCATACGCACGAGCCCATGCTGTGAGCGCGCCAAACCCCCTCTCCACCTCCCTCTCTCTGTCATTATTCAATTATTATTATCATAACCAATATTTCAATAATATTTCAGTACTTTCTCTTCCTCTTCTTTATTTTAACTGTGGTCCGGAGTGAACGCATGCACACACGCACACAAACACAGTCGTCAGCCCGTGCAAATACCCCGGGGTGTCAACAGCCGTGGCGGATGCGAGGGCTGAGAAACTGGACCTATGAATCGGGAGGGTCAGGTTCTGAGCCCTTGACTGAAATCTTAAAATACAACACACACACACACACGAAAATGTTCCGCCAAAAGGCTGATCTGGTTATGTCCTTCTCCTGCTTCGTGACTGGCTAATATTCATCCAATCAGCAAACGACAGCAGAAAGCACGTGTAGTTGTTGACAAATTTATCTCGGGTCGTAAACGGCGGTTTGAATACTAATGCAACCAATCAACCCGCGCCACCAGCAGGAAACAACCCGCGCTACATTCAGGAACCAACCCGCGACAAATTCAAAATGCGGTTTGAATACACCCCAAGACTGGGCGCGGGCCCAGTAAGCAAGTACACTAAAATCAACACACCAAGCACACACCTACTATGCTTTCATACTTCTTTCTTTCATATTGCATGTTTTAATGGTAGTTCAATAACTACCACCAGTAATACTATAAGTCAACTAATCGTTTCAATAATTGGCAACTAATCCACTATTAAAATAATTAGTTGGAATCCCAATACAATACAAACATGACAAGCATGGTTTCCAGGGCTGGGTCTTGCATTTGTGGCCCCTTGACGTCTTATACTGTGTCTACACTAAAGGAAAATGACAACGAGGAAACAGATGCTTCATATGAAATGAAATTCATACGCTTTATCTTAAACCCAAACAACTATTGTGAAAACAAAGCTAAAATAATTTGAGGCAAATCCCTCCACCCGAACAGAAGTTATGGACAAAACAAAAATTGTATAAATTATTTGCATAAAATGTTTAATAACGTTTGTATTTAAAGCACACAGAACAACCCAACGAGAACAAAATCAAACAACATTTAAAAATAAACAAAAAAATATATTTACATTTCAAAGATAAATATTGCACAATCGCTGTGACTTGAAAATGGTTTGTGCTTCAACTTGTGATATGGATGTCAATTTGGCGCAAAACATAAAAAAATATAATAATAATAACAATACACAAACAAGTAAACAAAAACAAAAAAAATATTTTATATACGTTTTGTTGCACCTGAGTACTTAAAAGTTAGAAGTGCAGTCAGTAATGTTCCTCTTCATTTTTACTGTTCATTTTACTAATAAAGTTCAGTTAAAATAGTAACAAAACAAAAACTGAAAGTACAAAACCATAATATATATCGCAATGGTGGAAAATCTGCAATTTTTAATTTGAAACAAAACCATGCAGCCCTAGCGCCAGTCCAGGATCATTTGAACACACTAATTAATGTATCACACCTGGAGATTTGAGCATATAAAACATGCACTACACATCCTACATGCTAAGTTGACAGAGCAGTGCCACACCACGCCGCACCCAGTGACCGGCGTCCACGTCGGTGTCCAGTCTCATGGCGATGACATAGTTAGTGGAGTGTCCAGTGGTGGAGAGAGTTCCGCGTCGCTCGCTTGTCTTGTAGACAGGTGAAACGTAGCATTCCCTCGGCTCAATTTCGTCACGTTTCATGGGCCTCAGCCACATCTGCCAGAGAGGCAAGGAAAGGTGTATGAAGAAATTGGGAATGCAAATGTAATGGCAGCTCAGAGAAGGTGTCCATGTAGAGGAAATGACCAGTCTTGACACGGGAATATGTGTAGAGGGTTAATTTATTAAACTATACTGGACATTAGCTGGGTATGGGCTATCTAAGATAAGCTATGAGCTAAAGCAGAAATATGGTCGATCAAAACACATCATTAAAGTATCACTTATACACTTATAGCCGATGGGAGGGGACATCAATCAGGATAATGAAGGCATGACTCTAAAACACACATTTCAGTAACCATAACAAAACACGTTCCCTTGGGACAACTGGTTGATGCTGAAAAGGTGAATGTGTGTGTGTTATATACCTTGGGCATTGTATCATGAAGGATTCTGGGGAATGATTCTGCGATAACCTTGGTGTCTCTATCCCAGCGGGCACCATCCAAGAAGAGACCATAGATAAACACACCTACAATTCACACAGACACATTTAGACAGGGACGTTGATTTCATAAGTGCCGGGTACAAGAAATATAAACGGTTGCGGAGTACGGTTTGAAAAGTGCCGGGGACGGGTACAAGCTTGGTCTTTTAATTCCGATAATTGAATTTTCATGATAAAGAATAGGCATTGCGCTAGGCTGATGCGTATCAAAGCGGTACTGTCCCAACAATAACAGCACTTGAACGTAGCCCTACGTAAGGTAACGAGAAAACTAGAGACATATTGTCCATTAGCTAAGGCAATTCATAAAAACAACCACCAGAATGCCTAGGGTGCCTCAAAATCACCATCCACTGGCGTCTGATTCATTTAGGTGCTTCTACTTTTCTTTTTTCTTTTTTACTTTTACTTCTTTTTGGGTATTATGGCGGTTGGCAAAAGTAGTGGGGACAGCAAGGACCAGACGGTGGGAATACATTACCCAGATTTTAAAATCGCAATACTGGCTTCCAGCCCATTTCAGGATTAATTTTGAAATACTTCTATTAGTCTTCAAATGTGTTAACAAACTTGGCCCTTCATGCTTAACTGGCCTGCTTCTACCACATCATCTGCCGCTGACCCTCAGGTCCCTCAGCACTGGTCTCTTAAACATACCACAAGTTAAATCCAGAACACATGGCGAGGCAGCTTTCAGCTACTATGGCCCTCGACTTTGTCTGCCAGAGGTCCTCAGGATTCATTTTGTACTGTTCTTTGTTTTGCCCTTGTAAAGCGCTTTCATTTGCTCTGCAGAAGATGTTATATAAGTAATTGAAGTTTGAGTTTGAATTTGACAAAACAGCTCGTCATGCAAAGTGGGTGGGACGTGTTCCCGGTGCGTGGACCTTTGGAAGAAATAAGTGTGGAGTGGCTCACCATCTTCGGGTCCTTCTGTCCGGTCGTCGTCATCCAGGACAAAGAAATCAAACTCGAGGAGGTCAATGGGCACACTGTGCTTCCTGGCAAAGTTCTGCTGGCTGCCTGTGAGGAAGGCCTGGGTGAAGAAGAACCCAGACAGCCAGAACATGGGCGGAGTTCCTTCCTCATACCAGTCCTGTAACACCACACATCATTATCATTGGTGAAGAACAACCCAGACAGCCAGAACATGGGTGGAGTTCCTTCCCTACCTGAGAAGCGGTGTATGATGCCCCTGGCAGTCAAAAGTACAGTCAAAAGTAGGCAGTACTGCACCTGCATCTTTTATTTAGTTTTTTCTGTGCCACACTATTTAAAAACAACAACAACAACAACAACAACAACAACAACAACAACAACAACAACGTGATAAATGTCGTTGCCACTGAATGAGCTCTGTTTTCCAGGAAAAGAAAATACTTACTGCCAAAGATGTCAAGAGATATTTTTAGAATTTAGAAATTTTAATAACAAGAAAAAAATAATACATTATCTAGAAAGTAGAGATCATCTTTTTTACATTATATGTTGTTGTGTTCAGATATCATTTGTGGAGAATATTTGATTTTTTTCACGCTAAAATGGTTGGCGCCGAGTGCTGGCTCTGTAGTGTATTCGGTAAGACACCCACACCTAATACATCTATGATGCCTGTGACTTAGTTCACAAGGTGCAGGCAGCGTTCTTCGCACTTTTAGAAAGTGTTGATATTTGCATTGAAGATGTACAAGTAAAAATGTGATAAATAAATGGTTCTAAAAGTACTATTTACTTGAAAAACATGCTTAAGTACAGTACTTGAGAATTTGTACTTTGTTAATTGCCATCTCTGCATGAAAAATTGAGTAGAAGTATCTTTACATTGCTTAAATTGTACTCAAGAGTAAAAGTAAAATTACCCATCTCAAATTTACTTGAATAAAAGTAGAAAATTACTTCATTTAAAGTGTAATGAGTAAAATGAGTAAAAGTTACTTTCAATTGTTTAATGCAAAAAAAACATGAGTCATGATTCAGGATTCGTTTTTTTTTTATCATTCAAATTACAGCTTTTAACTAGACATTTTTTTACATTAAGCTGCACAGGAGTTTAACTTTCCGCACAAATTAAAAACTTTCACCATCCACCAATATGTTGAGTAATCAGTAATGTGAGGGGACTCAAATGTAATGAGTATAAAGTACTACAGTAAAAATGTACTTGAGTAAAAGTAAATATTACGCATTTCAAAAGCTACTCAGAAAATTACAAATTACTCATTAAAAGTAATTAATTACACTAACGTGAGTAAATGTAATTCATTACTTTCCACCACTGTTGCTACCCAACCCTGCGCACACTACTACAGCAGACAAGGTTGGTGGGATGACCTGAAGGAACTTGAGGCGGGCCAGGAAGTCGTTAACGTAGGAGCCCATGGGCTTCAGGCTGGGGTAGGATTTATTCATCCACATTCCGGGGATACGTCCTTTCAGAATGCTGTTGACCACCTCCTCCAGCTCTGCCGACATCACCATCAGACCCTACACACACACACATACAAGTCAGTCATAAAGTCTTTATTGAGCTTGGGCATGGTGATGTCACGGCTTGGGGCAGCAGACATTTTGGGAGCCGCACGTACGGTGAAGTATACGTACAGGGAATTGGTGTACCTTATCTCTTCACGTCCATTGTATTCGGGTAAATGCCATGGCAACTGTTTTGAAATTTTTTTTTTTACGGTTGTCAGACGCGTTTATTATGTGGAGATTTTGTTTAAGAATTACAAACTAAATTTAAAAAACATTTAGTTGGTTCATGGTTGAGTGGGCCCTGGAATGTGTAAGTTTGGTGAGGTTTGACACAGGAATTTCCGAGATAAAAATACATTTATCTTGAAATTTACCATACAGAGTTCAAAAGTGATTTTCACTTTGTGAATGCACGAGAATGACAGAATGAGGAATGATGTATAAGTTGACACAGAACACGCATGTTGTCATTTGTTAAAGATTGTTGCAAGAAAGTTATTACCATATCGTATGTTATTACTTATTATTTTATCATCATCATATAAACACAGAAAACCTTTTAAAACATGATTTTGAGGTCAACTTTAACCTCAACTTTAAGTAGTGTGCAGTACCTTGATGGCCTTCTGGATGTGCTGACAGGACTCGCGTACAGTACGCAGCAGGACGTTGAAACGGCCCATCTCCTGCACCAACACCGTGTTCATGCTCTGGTTGTAGTCGGTGGGGAAGCGGCGGAAGACCGCCTCCAGGTCGAAGTCAGGTGGCAGCTTGCTCAACACGTCGGCTGCCACGTCGAACACCATGTCATCCGTCGAGCCTGAATCACCTCCCGATGACCGTGACTGAAACGAAACAAGTAGCATTGACATACTCTAGCATGCATTAGATCACGGGTGGTCAACCAGTTGGAGACCAAGTGCCACACATCTGACAATGTTACAGCAAAGAGCCACATTGGCGTGTTTGATGCGCTATGACTCCTTGTTTTTCCGTCTGACGCCCACACACGGTGTGTCGATTGGCAAAGAAAAGTCCACACACATACATACACCAGTATCACTCTAACATAACACGTCAGTGAACTTGTTTCGTCACAGCATGACTACGGGTTAACCCTAAACATAACCCATGGCTAACCCCTTTCCAGAATCCCAAAACCCGACTTCTGTGACGAAACAACCTGCTCCCCTGCCAAAAACCTATATGCGCAATCACAGACGCCAGTGCATGGTGATTCTGACTGAGGCTTCTGAAGCATCGAGTGTTTGTCATGGCGACACAACACGTCTCAACACACCGGCTGAACGCCATAAGACCTTTGGTGGTTGTTTAACCCTAGCCTAGCAGTTGACACGCTGGCGCGTACAGAAACGGCGTTTGAACCACTTATTTCCATTGACTTTTAAAATATATTCAAGCAAACATTTCAC
>OMKY01247232.1:0-11359 GCA_900302395.1 Bregmaceros cantori | reverse complement strand
GGACCCTATGGTTGCCATATCCCATGGCTCAGGGGCCCTTTGATAGCCGTCCCCCGTGGCCTAGGGGCCACTATTCCCATCCCCCGTGGCCCAGGGGCCCTCTGGTTGCTGTACGACATGGCCCAGGGGCCCTCTGGTTCCTATGTCCTGTGGCCGAGGGCCCTCTGACTGCTGTCACTCCCCCCAGCCCAGTTAACCCTTTAGACTAAAGAAGATCCTAGAATAGAGGGCTCTATCGCAATCAGCATCCACATCGGTATCTGGATTGTTGTTGGGCCCCCCCTGGGCCCCCTGGATCCATGGGCCCCGGGGCGCCAGCCCTACTCGCCCAGTCGGTAATATGGTCCTGACGTTAGTAGAACTGATTCGACTTTGGAGGCCAACACTTTCAAGAAGGCTGAATTGTAACCCAATTACCTTTTACCGGTACTCTTGATTTTAGGTATATCGGATTATATTTCAGCAGCTGCCAATCCACCTTGAAAAGACATTGTTCTAGTATGCAGCTACTTTTTTGTAGTTCAGTGGGTTTTAAACTTCACTTCAAATGAATAATGCATCAAGACAATCTTCAACTGGTTGTTTTAGAATTAAACTGAAGGTGAATAAGGTGAATATTACAAAACAAAGTAAATGATAACGTAAGTTTTGTCATACGTAAATTTAATCTGATTACAGGTTTGGAAAATTACTAATTACTGGAAAAGCTTTTCATATCGAACATGACTTGCATCTACACAAAATCAAACGTGCCATTTTTAGTTTCTATTGAAACTGAAATAATTCCTAGTGGACTTGCAAACGTCAGTGCCTATCAGAGATGGCAAAAGTACCCACATTTCTTACTTGAGTAAGAGTAAAATACATTTGTGAAAAAACAACTTGAGTACGACTACAAAGTACTGATCCAGATGTCTACTCGAGTAGAGTTAAAAGTACAGGCTCAGAAACATACTCCAAAAGTATTTTTGAAACTAAAAAGTACAGGCTCTAAAGATTACTCAAAAGTATTTTTGAAAGTATAAAGCACATTAAGAAAAACTACAATTGTTTATAAAATGCACTTTTTCACTGCTAGTTTTACAATGTTTGAATGTTTGACTAAATTGTTAAAAACCTAGCCTAACTTACTTCACTTAAGGTTCACAAATCCCACTGCCGGCATTACCGCCCCCTACTGGCTCATTCACACTATTACATATCCCTACCACCTACCATCATTACCGCCCCCTACTGGCTCATTCACACTATTACATATCCCTACCACCTACCATCGGTGCGCAAAAAAAAGTAACTAGCCTGTTCTGGGAAAAGTAAGGAGTAGAAGTACAGATATTTCTGTTAAAAATCTACTCGGTACAAGTAAAAAGTCATCAGAGAAAAACTTCTAAAAGTACAGATACATGAAAAAAGTACTTACGTACAGTACTTGAGTATTTGTACTTTGTTCCTTGCCATCTCTGTATATAGGGCACTCAACTTATCCCACTATGCACCGTGTTAGTAGTGAGATGCACCCGATACCAAGCTGTGTAACCCATGATGCATTGTGAGACTCATTAAATGAATGAAAGTTTAACAAATGACCTAAATTACAAAAAATAGCGAGCAACCACTGCAAATAGTTATGAATGTTAGTACTTTTGACTGTGTGATTTTGAATATTTTATGATTTTTTTTTTGGCGGCACTGGCTCCACTGTCCGAAATCTCGGCCGTTGCAGTTGAGTGCACTGTAAGTGAGTGCACGATATAGGGTGTAGGCAGCGATTTCAGATACCCCCCTCCCCGCCCTCCATTTTCCTAGCCTGGCGAGCCAGAACCAAAGCATTGTCCACGCATTGCACATCGCTAGACGCTTGCATTGAGTGGGTCTCCGTCAGTACGAAATCAATCGACCAATCGGTGTGGGGGAGTTTGTACGGTCTACGCAAGATGTGGGTGGAGTTTTTTTTTTTTTTTCCCCTGAGCTTTGTTTTCCCAGACCCAATGCAAGCGTCTAGCGATGTGCGATGCGTGGATGATGCGTTGGTTCTGGCTCGCCAGGCTTTTCATTTTTTCCAGTTTTGGCAACAGAGGTTTTACACCTTTTTCTGTACAGAAATGTAATAAGACTGAAGTGCTTGGTTTGATGGATGGCAGTCAACGGCTCTGGTTGGCTGTTTTTTTGGCTGTGGGAGCCGTACATCATCGGCCTGCTGCCGCGGGTCCCCGAAGCCTGTTCCACGGTGAAACAGATTGTTGAATCTGAGCCTGTGTCGCGATGCATCAAAGCCCTCCAACATGGAAATATCTGGGCACCGCCCAGGGGCTAGGGTCTGTCACTGGGGGAGGTTGTTAGAAAAGGCAGTGGCGGTCCGCGTTGGCCGAGTGGTTATGGACACCGCACCTAACGCGACCCCATTCATGTGAGTGGTGCTGCGTCTACCGCAGTGTCGCGAGTTCAACTACGCTCGTCGACTTGTCTGCAATGTCTACCCCCGATCTCTTCAACCCAGTTTACGACTAATCCTATCCAATAAAGATGGAAAAACGGCGCTGACACCGGAAAGATGGCTTTAAAAAAAAGAGAAGGCAGTGGCTTCTTTGTGGTGGACAGTTGACTGCAACACATGATTTAATCTTTTCAACTAGAAATGTTGTCAATTTTGGTTCACGTTAGCAAACAAATGAACAATAAAGTTATTATAAAAGCTGTTTTACTGCGCTGCTCGGTGCTCCAATACAGCAGAGCGGGTACAGCAGTCCAGCAGCCAAGGAGGGTTGCTCATATTTCCCCGATCGGCACAGGGGGCTGTCAGCAGCAGCAGCTTTATTTTGTTGCTGCATTCTCTCAATATCACGGCCCGGTGCGGAATGGGCTAATTAATGAAATGTTGGGATAATGCATAATACAATTACTTGAGACTGAAATGTCGGGGGCGAAACGACTGCTCCAATGTGGCGAAACGACTGCATTAGGGCTGCAATGATTAGCCGATTAATCGATGACTAATCGATTATGGAATTAATCGACAACTATTGCAATAATCGATAATCGCCGAAGAGTTGAATTATTGTCAGCTGTTTTTTGACGACACCACGACCGATTGGTCTATACAAATTGGATATTACTTGATCATAGTTTTATCAATTAATAATTATTCAACATTATTGATAAAAAACACAAATATCAAGAAAGCAATCAAAATTATGAGTTTTTCATTTGTTGACTACCGTGAACCAAAATTGACTACATTTCAATTTGACAAAATTAATTCCTGCTACGCTGCGACTTCTTTAAAAGGAAAAATTTCCAAACAATTAGTCGACTAATCGATTAGTCGACTAATCGTTTTAATAATCGGCAACTAATCTACTATTAACATAATGGTTAGTTTCAGCCCTAGACTGCATAGAGCCACGATGAAAGGGCGATGTACCGACTCAACCTGCTCCCCGCTACAGTTCTGAATGGCTGTTCTCTCATCATGCTCCCTGTGTCTGCAATCAGACTAGGTGATTATCCTGATTATTCATTTAGCAGACCAGCCATCTGCTGTGGACACCTTACATAAACCCCCCAATCACTCAACGTTCTCCACTGCTAAGTGAATTTTGGTAACTTCTGCCAATCTGTCCATTGTCCTATATTGGATTCTAGGGCTGGACGATGTGGCCAAAAATGGGCGGAGTCATTTTGTCCCGCCCTTCTGTTGGTCACTTCCGGTGCCTGTATCTTGTCTATGTAATGTCTGGTCGTGGACACAAAACACACAACGCACACCAGTTCAAAATCCGCCCACTAGATGTCAGTCCGTGACCAGTTACACATCACTTCGTTCACCATTGGATTCTATTACAATTGTCCAATCACAATTTATTTTCCCATATTGTTCAATATCGATACGATAATCGATATGAGAATCTTTTTATTTTTTGTCATTTTGGTTTTATTGACAACGTTAGTTGGTGTTTTGCTTAGATTTATCTGAGACCAGGCTCTTGGAAGGTGTATGAATAATGACACTCTCACTCTACATTTTAATCCTCCTTCCCTTTATTTTATTGAGATTGTTAGCAATATGAAATAAAAGCATCATATAGGGGAAATGGACAATTGGAAGGATAATTTTCTTACAAAATGGCTTGCACCCCATATAGTGTACTATATAGGTAACAAGGCCTATATTGACTTTTTCAAATGTTGACGGATGTAACTAGGCTTGAAGGAAAACTTAATCGGTAGGAAGTGTTTTGGAATGAAAGTCAGACTGAGAGATTGCCGTGTAAGGGAACTGAGAGAAACTGGTCGACGTCACAGAAGAGAATCATTTTGAGTTGGTACCAATTATTTCAAATCAACCACAGGATTTGGAAAATTGGACGGCGCTGGTTGGTCATGTGGCGAACAATAATTAGAATAGTTTCTCACACTGTGGGCTCGGTCTGCAGGGAGCCGTCTGTTACAGTACGTGGCCGCCTGTTAACTGATTAAATCAATTATTAATTCCTAGGAAGCTCGTTTTTTTCCACGCAGCGCTCCCAACAGGACGCCTTGCAGCGGTGCATGGTTCTGTCTGAGAGTTTGCCGTAACTTCTTAAAATATGTTTCGGGGTTAAAGAGGGCGAGGAAATCCACCCAAACGTGACGGAATGACAAGGCACCAAGATGGCTGTTGCTCAGTTTGTAAGGGGTGTCTGTATTTCGTTAACTCATTCAGTGCCGACAAGTTACTGTGTATAATTATATTTTTGTGAATGGTACCGCTGAGTGCTAAAGACGCGTCGCTGGCTTTTATTGCAAAGCATTTTTTTTTTTACGGTTGGGTGCAGTGATTCGATCTGACCGCCAGAGGGCGCCATATGCCTATGGCCTATGATGGGAGCATATAGTGGCATATACTGCCACCTAGACATGACAGCAGTACACACAACTCTCAAGATCGACAGATAGTGAAACGAGGTCCAAAAGATAAGATAAATACAACTTTTCTAAACGAACTTAACTTTTCAGTGATAGCCACCCCTGTTCCGGAGGCTATATCTGAAGAATAGAAATGGGTAGAAACAAATGTTTGTTTTTTTCTGATGATGGTCTGAAGTTTCCTAAAAGTTTACTTTTGACAAGGACACAACATACTTATCTATGGGTCTTCAAAAAACACAAACCTGGCACTGGAGTTTGTGGAAAGGCAAAGTCATTGGTGGGAAAGTGCATGAAGCATTGAAAGCAAGAGTTTTTCACGTCCCCCTAACCATTAGGGACGAATAGAGTAAGTGTCCTGGACGTGGTGTAAAGCATTGTTCATTGTGTTGCGGCTAGTATCAACGCGGTGTTTTTTTTTCTTGGCTGGTGACGTGGTGAGCTTGCATTGTGTTGTGCAGTCTCATCTTGTTCCTCCCACACTGTTCTACCGGTGGATGTGTGTAGGGGGGGAAGAAATAATGTTTCATCAGCATTTTTTCTGGAGTTTTAAAAGTTGGCAAGTTGCAAAATTGTATTTTTTATTTTATGGGATTCGGGTAGGGATGCACCGACACCAATACCGGTATCGGGTATCGGCCCCGATACTCACTTATGTACTCGTACTTGTCAAACAGTTGCCGATACCATGAACCGATACCACTACTGTGAAATGAGGCTGTGCTGCCTGCATGTAGTTCTACTCTGAACTACATTCATGCAAAATAATATATCAAATATACATTGGCTTAATTTTAATTTTTTTCATTTTTGGGGGGGTGCGGGTGTACCGGTACTGGTAGTACTCGGTATCGGCGAGTATTGAAATTATTATACTCATACTCGTATCGGTTTTCAAAAAAAAAACTGTAGGGGGCTGAAGTTTTGCACTTTTGCACTTTTTGCAATGCACTTGCATTGATAATGGGTTGACACACATACTGCTAGCACTAACAGTACTAAGGCTGCAACTAACGATTATTTTAATAGTCGATTAGTTGCCGGTTATTGGAACGATTAGTCGATTAATTGGTTAGATATTTTTACTTGAGTAAATCCCCAAAACATTCACAGCAACACATGAATTAATCTTTTCAACTAGAAATGTAGTCAATTTTGGTTCACGTTGGCAAACAAATGAACAATAAAGTTAATCACTTCACTCAATTAATTTATATGCTTATGTATTTTTTTTTTTTCATATTCACTTTTTTAATCAATATTGAATAATTGTAATCATATTTTGGATTTTCAGAAATGATCGAGTGATATCAACATTGTGTAGATCAAAAGGTCAGTGTCAGCAAAAAAACTTGACAATAACTGAATCCTTGGCGATTAATCGTTTATCGCATTAGTTGTCGATTAATCGACTAATTGTTGCAACCCTAAAAAGTACCATATTTTTGTACCACTAAGGCACAGGTTTACCATCTGAGTGCTTCTAGCTGGAAGTTGTTACCTTGTGGAGGTGTTCCATCTGGGCTGTGTGGGTAATTGTCAACTCCACCTCCCCAGCAACCACCTGGAGAAGAGTCTCCAGCTGCTGATGGACCGAGTGGACGACATGAGCCAGGACATCGTCAAGTACAACACCTACAGCCGCAACGCCAGCAAGCAGCAACAGCAGAAGCACCAGGTGAAGATCAACTTAAGGCCCCTGCATACTTCATGGTGGGGTGGGGAGCAGACCGCTGTGTGTAGTTTTTTGCGCTAAAACTACAATACGTCATCAATGTGCCTCGGTACTTGTTGGTGGGATGCTCCCCACCTCTCATCCTGACCGTAGCCCTGGTTTCTACTAACCGAATTCACCTCGCGGCTGTGATTGGTCAAGACTGAGAGTGGGCGGTCCCCTTTACCCTGTCTGGTGTCAGACCACCAGGGGAGCTGTGAAGTGTTGAGGCCGATTTTATACGTCTGACGCACAGCCTCTGCAACAGTCGGATCCGTCTCTGTGCGTGACCACACCCCCGCGCAGAGCGTCTATGACCGTCGTCGCGCACCTCAAACAAAACCCTGACTGTACGCGTTGACGGTCGCAGACCTGTGCGGAAGTGCGCAGAGAATAAGCCGCTGTGATTGGTCCTTGCCATGCCTTTCCGGCTGTCTGTGCTGTTTCGGGAGCGGGGCGCACCAGACTAGAAGTGAATATAATCATTTTTCTGCTATTGCCGTTCTCGACAAGTGGCGGGCTCGGTTCACTTTGTAATACTAATAAAAACTTGTCGGGGGGGAATGTGGGGATTAGAAACTGTCTCCGGAGCGGGAGGAAACGGTGAGGAGTCGCCGGAGCTCCCCCCGCGTTCGCGCTTACCTTCGGAGCCTCTACCGCCCACGCTTTCAATCCCGGCACCCCCACGACATTCCTCCGTTCACAAACTGGTCTGGACGTCTCTTTCCCGCTGTTTACTGCTGCCGCGACTCGCAAGTTCAACCATACCAAACGGCGCCCATGTCTTGCATCACCCATAACAAACTCCGCCCACGTCTCACCTCACCCAACGTCAACCATACCAAACTCCGCCCATGTCTTGCGTCACCCTTACCAACCTCGTCCGTGTATAACGTATTATATATCATACTAAAGTCCCCTTACACAAAATCAAATGAGGTGACCATTATTGTCTGAAGGGATTCGCAAACATTCAATGATGTGTATGTGTATATATTAGGGCTGTACGATTTTGCCAAAAAATAATATCCCGATTTGTGTCTTTGAAATCTCCATTTTCAATTTGTTTCCGATTTTTTTTGAGGGGGGGGAAAAGGACAAAATATATAAAAACTGGAAGTTTCATATTTCAAACATTGCAAATGGTGTCCATTTTTGGATTTAAGTAGAGACACCTCACCCTTTGGCTTAGGATTAATACAATATATCAATTTATATACATTTTGTTCACCTTTATTAACTTGAAAACAGACCAACAAAATCATTATTATCACCTGATTTCGCTTTTTCAAAAATCCTCTGAACAAAATAATCAGATTTTGATTTCAAATAGATTTTTTTTTAACAGCCCTGTTCAATAACAATAACAATAACAATAATATAAAACAAATTCCACAAGTGGAAACCGCTTATAGTGATCACGGATATAGTGATCATCCTCTTATCTTGATCAAAAGGCTTGGGACGGAATCACTTCCATACAAATAGGGTTTAAATAATTTGCCTATATTAATCAAGAAATCTTATGTTCGTTTTTGGCCATTTTGTGAATTCAGTGCGGTGTCGCGGCGGGGAGTGCTGCCGTGTGGCGCGGACATGATCACTATAAGCGGTTTCCACCGTATTACAAATATATAGATAACCCATGGGGAAATTTTTTTTGCTATTTGTATTTTGATTCCAAGTGAATGCATGTTATCTTATGAATGAAAGACGATCGTTTCATAATGAAATGAAATGGTTAGGTTAAAGATCCACACCCCTAGTTCTTTCTATCTTCCTTCCATTCCTTCCTCCCGGCGGACCTGCTGGATGGGGGGCGGCGGCCAGCCTATCCCCCCCGTTAGTCAGTTGTTTCATCATCATGGATGTTAACATCGATCTGGGCCCAGCCAATTGCAGCCAATTGTGTGTCTGTGTGTGAACAGACAATTCCGTACTGGGCGCACACATTGCCGGATACGTCACGCTTACTCCAATGATGTTTTGTGGGTCTGCTACACACTGACACACACACACGACACTCAAACATATACACACCAGGGCTTGAAAACAAAATTATTTTGAAAACGTTCCGTTCCGAACGGTTCAGGCAGGTCTATATTTAACGTTTTCGTTCTCGGAACCGTTCCACCACCAAAATATCGGTCCTGAACCGGTTTGTAACACAATTTTTCGTTCGTTCTTAAAGTTCCTTATATTGTACAATGTTACGTTTAGATGTAGTTTATATACAAAATATATTTGGACTTTCAAACTTCAGTGCAATTGTATTAACGCCATTACGTTCGCTTTCTCGTCTGTCCACAAGATGGAGCCCCAGATGCATGGGGGTTGACGACTGACAGTGAAAGTGGATGAAAATGATCACCCAGACATAGGATATGCTAAAATATATAGAGAACGGAAAAAAAAAAAAAACGTTTTTAACCAGTTTTGTGGATTTCGGAACATTTGAAGAAATATTTTTTCGTTTACGCTTCCGCTCCTAGAGAAATTCCATAAAATTCCGCTCGTTTTCGGTTTCCGTTTTCGTTCCTTGAACCGGTTCGGAGCCCTGATACACACACACAATTCCTTACTCGGGCGCACACATCACCGGACACACATGCTTTTTCCTATCATGTGTGTCTGGTAGCTCGCTCCCCCACCCTCTCACACGCGGGTCCGATGGCCGCTGATGGGAATGTCTTGTGTCCATATGCGTGGGGCTGCGTGCGTGTGGGTCGTGTGTTATCAATGAAGCGTGCGCCGGTGCGGGCCCCTGGGGAACACAGGGCCGTATTAGTAGGTGCTGACTCGCTGCCCCCCCCCTTGTTCTACAGCTAAATGAAAACGTGTTAATCATGAACCACGCTCACACTGCCTCCTACCTGAGTCAGGCGGGTCGTGTCTGTTTTTCATTTCATGATCTTCCCACTCGACGACTGTAGCTGGTCCATAACCTGGGAAAACCCACCGATCGTCCACGTGTCGCTCGCGACCGGGCGGTCTGCTGGGTCTGGACCAAACAGGCCGACAAAACGGACTTACTGCACTGTGATTTCATAGCTTTTTGTTCCGGCTTGCCAGGCGGCGTCTTCATGAGACGTACTACTCTACGAAAAGTGTCGCATCTGCGCATGCATGCGGCTCATGGGAAGTTTGCGCCTACGCGCTACATTTGAATCCTCTGGAACGGTCGGTGCCATTTCCGATCGCGTCCGAACTTGCATTGTAACCTCTAAACCCAACCTCTAAACCTAGAGGTTGGGAAATGCACGCTACAGGTTTCGAACCCAGGATGACGGTGTCAAGGACGGGCACTTTGCCGCTAGGCTATTAAAACTGTGACGGTGTACCACAGCAGACAGCCAAGAGGCCGTCCATCCGCGACGCGATAGCGCCGCCGCGCGCCAGGCGCAAATCTCCCACAAGCACGTGCATGCGCAGAGGCGCCGCCCACGCCATGCCCGGTCGTAAAGTAGTATGCTTCATGATGACGCTGCCTGGCTAGGAAAAAGACGACCTGTGCAAGTTTTTCCAGGGAGGAATGTGCACTATGTTGCTCCCTACGTCTTCTTCCGCTTCGTCCGGCGTCTGGTTGAGGGAGATTGCAGCTTGCGTAGGGAATCCCAGACCGCCCTCTCCCTGGACACGGCTTCTTGCCCGTCAAGTCGTTGCGAGGCCAGCTGAGGCGGTCTCTCCAAACTAGGAGTAGGCAGGATTTCATAGTGCCCGGCACGATAATCGTGGCCCCCAAACCATCGCAATCCTCGATTAATATCGGAAGATTCAGTGGACGCCATGACGGTTCTAATTTCTTCCTTCAGCCCGTTCCCGCACGCAGGATTGGCTAAGGTCAAAGGTGAAGTGACGTCGTGGTCTTTACGTCACATTTCTTTAGATGGTGACAATTATTCTTATTATTATTATCTTATTCTTTTTAAATGTTTATTTTTCAGTAATCCAGTTTTTCATCTTTATTGGATATGATTAGTCAGAAATTGGGTCAAAGATATCGGGGGTAGACATCGCAGACAAGACGACGAAGGGGGGAGAACTTGTGGCACTGCTGACGCTGCGGTAGACACATCGGCTTTAACATGAATGTGAGTGTTTGATGCAGTGCCCATAACCACTCCTCCACCCCTCAATAGCAATTTAAACATTTATATTTTAATAATTGGGTCTGTTGACGGCTCACGATCGCGGGCTACGATCACATCGTTCATCACCCCAGGCCTACCGCAGCGCGTTCCTGGGTCTTTGCCGGTCGGTCCTGAACGAGGCTTGCAGGGGACGTTCTCATCGGATGTTCAGAACTTCGGTGTGGACCAGGCTGGGCCAGGCTGTGATGTTCTTGTTGTGTTTGCAGTACGTCCAGCGGCGGCAGCAGGAGAACGCCCAGAGGCAGAGCAGAGGAGAGCCGCCCCTCCCCGAGGAGGACATCAGCAAGCTGTTCAAACCCCCACAGCCTCCACCCCGCATGGACACGCTGCTCATCGCTGGTACACAACAAACTGTTTCTCAGTCTAGAGGTTTTAGTACGCAGGGCTCTGTAGAGGAAACCTTTTCTCAGTCTAGAGGTTTTAGTACGCAGGGCTCTGTAGAGGAAACCTTTTCTCAGTCTAGAGGTTTTAGTACGCAGGGCTCTGTAGATGTGATAATAATAATCTGTGTAACTATCAGTGTGTTAATGTTGTTCTGTACGTGTCCATCCACAGGTCAGATCAACAACTACTGCCAGAACGTTAAGGA
>OMKY01247230.1:0-11001 GCA_900302395.1 Bregmaceros cantori | reverse complement strand
CGATACCAAAAAGGGTTTTGTTCACACTGAGGCGTAGGAATGGAGGGCATGCGTGTGTGTTCACACATCCTTCAGGTTCTCCGCATCGGACGGGTGCAGAACAAGCAGCGCAAGCAACGCCTTTCATTACCAACGTCACAGGAGTGCGTTACATCAACCAGCGAACAGCGCCTGCCGTTTTAACAGACATGCACCTGCGCCAGGCGTGTCCTGCGCCAAGCTCAACCGTTAACTTACCGTGTGTGTATGTGTGACAGTGTGACTGTGTGTGTGTGTGTGTGTGAGAGAGAGAGCGGTTTGAGTGTGGTGCGCGTGCCCGCACGGATGTGTCGCGGGTCGAACTCTCTTCAATGGGTTACTATCGTACACGTACCCAGTACACGCCTGCGTGTGGGCACCACCGGCCACAGTCCTGCAACGGGGCATGTATATGCTGAAACGGGTGGGTTTTAAACATTCAAACTTTTTACGGGCGGGTAAGTAAATATACGGGCGGGTAGACGGGTATTAAGTGAATTAAGAGTAGGCTTGTGTTTCCCACTGCATGTTAAACAAACTCGCCTTCACAGCACACACTTGTTATAATGCCCCCCCCCCCCCCATCCCCATAGAATGTAGATGAACTACAATATTATGTCTGTCAGCTGCGCTTATTTGCTCACGTGTTTGTCTGCGCGTCGTGTTTAGAGTGTCAGAAGCTCACGCACTCCCGTCACCCCCATCTGCAAACATTTGTGTTGTATTGATTTATTTTAGAGTCGATTCTTAATCACTAACGGAACTTCTCCCCGCGCGGAAAGCCATCCCCAAGGTGTGTCCTGCTTGCTGTGAATTGGGTGAATTGTTGGTGTGGACACGGGACGTAGCAGCTGAGTAGCAGAGGCGAATAATCCTCCTCTGCTGCGGCGCTGTGACTACCCCCCTGAGCGTATCAGGCACGTAGCAAAGGAGCATTCCGATCGACCTGAAGGGGGTCCTTGGCGGTGCGCACATGAGCATCCCCGAATCGGATCCACCTATAAGCGGATTCTATTTAGGCGTTTTGGTTCAATGTAAACAGGGCCACAGAGCAGGGCAGCACCACCACGAGAATGCAAGACACACACGCGCGCGCTTGCTCGGTGCTTGGTTTCGATTCCGCGAATAGCGTATCATCGAGGTTTTTAGAAAATATTGCCAAAGTACGGATTAAACCCAACTCTGGTAATACCAAACCAATAATCAAAAGCAGAACACTCAATGATAAGTTCTAATGGTGGAACCAAATGTACCTAAACCCATCGTTCCAACATCTAATGCCATGCCGGAGAAGCGGGTAGTCGCGAAGCGCATTACGCGTCAGGTGACACGTCACATGACATCTGAATATGTCACAGTGAAGGCGGGGCCAGACTACACCATGCGCCTGTTGACAGCGCACGCGCTAAATCAGGACGCATCGCGGATCCATTTGTAAAGAACGACGGCGGCAAAGCGTTATAGCTTCAGGCGTGTCATGTTTACGACGGCATTATGGACGCTTTACGACGTCGGGTGGAGCCCGGAGGAACCCGCCGGCGGGGCTGTTTATTTTCCAGCGGGTAACACCGCTGGAGATTTTTTACCCCGTCTCTCTCTCTCTCTCTCTGTCTCTCTCTCTGTCTCTCTCTCTCTCTCCTTGGGAATAACGTATTCACAGCCCGCCTTCCGCCTCATTTCACGACGGAGGCAGATAGATAGCTTCTGCATCTCTCTCTGCCTCTACCCCTAACTATCCAATTTGCTTTGTTAAACAAGGCACAAACCCAATTACAAAGCACCGCACACAGGCAGTTCATTAACGCCACGCCAGGAGGCGGCAGGCGGGGAGGGGGGTGTGGGGGAGCATGGCGAACGCCTGGGGGATCCATGTCGCACTTCCACAGACTCTGTGGAGCCTGTCATCGACGCTTGCATCCATGGGTAAACACACCGCCATTCTGGGAAGTCGGCGAAGGGAGAAAAACAACCTACTTGGTTGTGGAAAACCTAATTGAAGCTCACCGTGTCTCAAAATCAGCGGGAGGACATTAGAGTGTTTTTCTGAGTTCCAGGCGCTAGAACCCCCTCCTTTTCCCACGGCGTCCATTTTACATGTCGGTACATCGTGTACTGACATTGCATCTGATCTTCTTTATTTGAAGCTTGACAGAAAATGTTTTTATTGTGTAGTGATCAGGTCTTGAAGATGAAATCATTTTTTTTAAAGTTCCGTTCCAAACGGTTCAGACAGGCCTATGTTTAACGTTTTCGTTCTCGGAAACATTCCGCCAGCAAAATATCGGTCCAAAAATTGTGTTCGTTCTTAGAGTTCCTCATATTGTGCAATGTTATGATTAGATAGAGTTTATACAATATACATTTGGTAGACTTTCAGCCTTCAGTGTAACTGTATTAACGCCGTTACATTCTCTTCCTCGTCTGTCCACAAGATGGAGCCCCAGATACATGGAGCTTGACGACTGACAGTTGGATGGATCCACAAGCGGAAATAGTCTCCCAGACCTAGGATATGTTCAAACATATAGAGAACAGAAAAAAACTTTAACGGTTTTGTCCTGTTTCTGTTCCGGAACAGTTGAAGAAATCTCTTTTCGTTTCCGTTCCCTCTACCCATAAAATTCTGTAAAATTATGTTCGTTTTCGGTTTTCGTTCCTTGAACCGGTTCGGAGCCATGGTCATGATTGTCAATCAGCATTTGCTGCATGGCAAGTAACAACGTAAAATACGTTTTCCAAGTAATTAGTACTCCTAGAAGTATGTATTTCTCTGATGACTTTTTATCTGTACTCGGTACATTTTCCACTCAAGTTCCGACCTCTTCTTCGACAGCTGCATTGGGAAGTTCCGCGGTTCTGACATGGAAGGGCCGTTCGTAACCCTAACCCTCAAGGCCCCGTTTATCGGTCCCCGGCAGACCGATAAACCATCATATCGTGACATCATCCAAGACTCATGTGACTGCCTGCTCTCCTACACATAAGGTTATCCCACTATTTATAACGGAGATTTAAACCCATGATATAGTTTGAACCTACAATGAATGCAAATAAAAATTGAAAAAAAGTTTTTTGTTCAAGTAATCCCTTATTAGTTTACTACTTAATCTTAATCAAACCTCCAGCAAATTCTTAGACGCTAAAGTAAACCGTGACCCAATCCTGCTTGTGGGAATTTGCGTGCCTACCAAGATAATTCCTGATTTTGTGTTTGTGCAACTATGCGTGCGTCCATGTGTACCCATTGAGGCAAATCCCAATTGGGCTTGTGTGTTAGTGTACGTCTGTGCGTGTGTGTGTCTCTGCGTGGATGGATAACATTGGAGCATATAAACTATTCATGTTAAGTGAGGATGAGACATATTTTATGATCCGGGGCGGAGTACTGTCCCCTCCCTCCATAAGTTGAGCAGAGATCAGGATAACATGTTCCAAATGGAAACTCCGTTTTGCATTCTTTATTGACAGAGATAGGGACAGGATTAAATCGGAAACTGGGATGAAAGAGTTTGGGGGAGAGATTGCAGAAAAGTCCAGAGAGGGCAGATTGGCGGCACTGCTCGACCCATGGTCCGGGTCACTTTTAAGGTTTTATTTTTAGAATTACAAATGGAATGGCTATTAAGGATCTGTGGATCTGCCTTCCGGTAGTTCTGTGGATTTTAAATTCCTCATTCTTGGTGTGTGTGTGAGTGAAAGGCCAGTTTTAAAGAATGAAATGTGTCATTGGAAGTTATTATCTTAGGAAAATCCCACTGGGGCCTGTGAATGACAGCTGCCTACTTTGCCTAATGGCTGAGTTTGCCTCTGGCGCTTGGGAGTCGAAGACACTCAGAAAGATTGTCAGTCTTTAAATCCTCACCTGATATTAAAACTCCACATGTGGCAATAGGAGAATACTCTACATCCTTAAAAAGGTTACTGTGGGTTAAGGCTGCAAATATTAGTCAATTAATCCATGACTAATTGATTATAGAATTAATTGCCAACAAATGGAATAATTGATAATCGCCAACAAATGGAATAATTGTCATTTCGCCAGTTTTGTGCTGACGTTACCCCAATTGGTCCAGGTAAATTTGATATTAATACATCATGGTTGAGAATATGAAATATTAAATGGAAAATTGACGAAAAAAAGGTGAAAAAGAAGGAAAAACATCAAATATAAAAAAAAAAAATTGAAATATCACAATATAAGTTGGATTTGGTTTGTCTCGGAGAAAGTAAAGACATGTGTTGGTTAATAAGAACCACAACAATTTGACTAGATTTGAAGTTTATAAGATTAGTAACACGCCTGTTTTGGGAAAAGTAAGGAGTAGAAGTACAGATATTTTTGTTAAAAATCTACTCAGTGCAAGTAAAAAAAGAGCGAGAAAGACCAAGAGAGAGAGTGCCCGAGAAGGAGAGAGAGAGATGATGTCAACATATGTGCCAACAGCCAACAACCCAGTGGGTGTCGCTAAAGGCCAAGTTAATGTAACGAGTAGTGAATTTCCAACATCAGTAAAAGGTAGTGTTTTTTCACCTCAAATTTACTCGAGTAAAAGTAACTTGTGAAAAATATACTCCAAAAGTGAAAAAATACACACAAAAAATTGTAACAGAGTAAATGTAATGTGTCAGCCCATCTCTGTTAATAGCACAATAGATGTGCGCTGTTCCATTAAATAGACAAGTCCAAAAATACATCAGAACAGAGAGACATAACGACATCAGAAGTTCTATTCAGCCTAGAATTCTTACAGGAATTACCCAAGTCATCTATAGCAGCTGGTCGCTATTATTGATTCAAACCTCACAGGAAATGTACTTGGCAATATTTAATCCAAGAAGTTGTTACTATTCCTTTAAGATCCAATTTTGTGGTTTGTATCAGAGTGAACTTATTGGTAACTTTATCCCCCTGAAGCCACAATCTGCCTGGTGGAGTTTCAGAGGATGGATCTTCTTTCGGGAAATCTACCTTGGCTTAAAAACAGTTCCTTGTTCCCCTGGTCACCCAATCTGTTTAATGCCTTTCTGTAATCCACTCACATTTTAAAAGCAGCTCCAGTTGGAGTGCCTTCCTCGCTGCTCCGCGAGTGATCCCAGAGTCTTTGGTATGCACAGCTCGCCGTCAGACCCACCCCCCACTCCTTCACGGGGCCGACCACGAAACTGAACTCGGATCAAACGTGGCCCTGGTGGAAGGGGGGTGGCTTGGACAACGGAGGTCTGTGAAGACTCCGGCACAATCCGTCCTTGCAGCGGTAACCAGAGCCCCGGTGGACACTTTCTCCAGGATCGCTTACCGCTCTGAAACCCTGGTTTTGTCTGGAGCTAAGCTGGTGCCATGTAATTAGCCCGTCCCGGACAAAGGACCCCACACTGGAGCTTTTGAAAGCGGCCAGCGTCTCCATGACTCATTAGCAGATACCAGGATCTGATAATCGTCGATAGGGGGGTGTCGTCTTCTCCGTTCACCTGATGGCAGGTGAACCTGTGCCTTGAACTGACCCCACCCCCCACCCTCCTTGAACCTCCTGTAAAGACTGGAGTCTCCAGGGAGAGACTAATGGATGTAGGAGGTGCAGGGTGCGAGCCCAGGAAGGCGCCTGTTGCCTGGGGTTGTGTTCCCGGACTGGAGGGTAAAACCCCTGGAAGACCACCAGAGCTTACTGGCTTAGAAAATTAAAGGAGTTATTACAGTGTGGGAAAAAGCTAGTGTCCGATAGGGCTGCAACCAGTCGATTAATCGATGACTATTCGGTTATTAAATTAATCGGCAACAAATGTAATAATCGCTAAATGCCAAGAAATTGAATAATTGTCATTCCGCCAGTTTTGTGGTGATATTACCCTAATTGGTCCAGGTAAATTTGATATTAATACATCATGTTTGGAAATATGAAATATTATTGATGGAAAAAAAAGGTGAAAAAGAAGGAAAAACATGAAATATAATTGAAAAAAAGTTGAAATATTAAGATAATTTGTATTAAGTTTGGCTATGAGAAAGTAACTTGTACATTTTCTGGTAAATACGAACCAAATTTGTCTAGATTTGAAGTTAATAAAATTAATCTCTTGCAATTGTTGATCAGTGTTAACATGTTGGGTATTTTCTAAAATAAAAAATTCATTTAGGGTGTATTCAAACCGCATTTTTAATTTGTCGCAGGTTGGTTCTTGAATGTAGCGCGGGTTGTTTCCTGCTGGTGGCGCGGGTTGATTGGTTGCGGAAGTATTCAAACCGGCGTTTAAGACCCGGGATAAATTTGTCAACAGCTACACGTGTTTTCTGCAGTCCCTCGCTGATTGGATGAATATTAGCCACTCACGAAGCGGGAGAAGGACATAACCAGATCAGCCTTTCGGCGGAACATTTCTGTGTGTGCATGTGTGTGTGCGTGCGTGCGGCGCGTTGGCTCCGGACCGCAGTTAAAATATGGAAAAGAAGAGAAAGTACCGTAATAAAATATTGGTTATGATAATAATAATTGAATAATGACAGAGAGAGGGAGGTGGAGAGGGGGGTTGACGCGCTCACAGCATGGGCTCGTGCATAGGCTCAAACACACACAGACTTGATTGTTGCCTTAATATTATGTTCACACATACTCGAGGGGAGGTGTAACAGCAGCCCGCGCCGCCCAGCGGGTGTGGCGTTACATCCAATAAGTCATGCATTCAGTGTGAAAAGGAGCCTCAGCGCGATCGCATTCAGATCGCGCTGTTCCGCGTCACGGCGTGTTTGCCGCGCGCTCAATCCCGGGTTCGGACCACCTCGATGAGCAGGGCTCGTCTCGGATGATTTCATATTCATACCAACCGGGACAAGTCGGAAACGAGTTCCATCTCGGTTAAAACGAGTCGGACCTGGGATAAACACGTTGGTTTGAATACGCCCTTAGTCTCTGGGTGTGTCACTCAAAAAAAATATTGCAAAGTGTTAAGGCAAATTTAGGTTTTGTACTTTATACTTTCAAAAATACTTTTCAGTACATTTTAGAGCATGTACTTTTTACTTTGAAAAATACTTCTTGAGTATATTTCTCAGCCTGTACTTTTTACTTTACTTGAGTAGATATTTGGATCAGTACTTTGTAGTCTCACTCAAGTTGTTTTTTTTTTACAAATGTATTTTACTCTTACGCAAGTAAGAAATCCCGGTACTTTTGCCATCTCCGGTGTTTATCGCTCGATATATTCAAACACGGCTAATAAATCTGATCCTAAATTCTGAATGCAGACAGAATATGCAGCGATTCTCCGTGACTTAGTGCAGGGAATAGCGGGAGCGTCCTATAGTTTCTCCTCGTCCTCACGTGATGAACGGTCCACTACATCATGGGAAAGTGCTGAGCAGCTCTTCCTCCACCGCTGCCAGAGAGTAAAAAGAAGTGAATGTAGGAATGAGACCCGGGCAAGGCCAGCGTGTTTTAACTCCACATAAATACATCATTTTAAATGTGATCGTGTAATGAATTTCAAATTCAAGTCTGCAACCCACTCAACAGCAGTGTGTGTTGGTGTGTGTGTGGTTTGTGTGTGGGTTGTTTGCGTGTGTGTTTGTTTTTGTGTGTGTGGTTTGTGTGTGTTTGTGTGTGTGTTTTTGTGTGTTTGTGTGTATGTGTATGTGTGTGTGTCTTCTTGGCTGGCAAATATAAGGCTCTCAAAATAGTTGTGACTATAATGTCAGAGAGAAAGAATTAAAGGAAAACACCAAAATACATGAACTGTGTTGATTCTGCGAGAGCAAACTTGGGTCATATGAAATCCTACATACCGTATTAGTTGCCATGAATGACTGTTCGTGGGGGGTGGATTATCATACATACGGGGCATATTTGGTAACGGGTTCTTCCCACACAAATGGGGAACACCCCGGGTCCGGCTGGGAGTGAATCATCTTCGAACCCGCAGCTATTTAAACCGCGGGATTCGAACAGGTAGGTCACTTAGAATTTTTTTTTTTTTAAGTTTTTCCGGCGTCAGCACCGTTTTTCCATCTGGATAGGACTAGTCGGAAACTGGGTCGAAGAGATCGGGGGTAGACATTGCAGACGAACATGAATGTTGTCGCGTTAGGTGCGGTGTCCATAACCACTCGGCCTACGCGGACCCCGCACTTTGATTTTTTGCACAATAAAAAATTATTTGCCGACAGCTACCAGCGACCGTCAGCAATCACCCACCTTACCAGGGTGTATTCTCCTAATCGTTCCTCCGACGTCGAGACGCCAGCCAGCAGCCGCGGGCTGATGATTAGTTGCAAAACAAATGAGTGAGTAGGTGTGACAAGTGGCGTGGAGGCCCACGTCTCAATTCGGACAAAGCCCCCCTTAACGTGGCGCTGATTGGATCGACCGACAACGTCGAGAACAATCTGATTTGTGGGCCTGGTTGATCCAGACCCAATGCATGGACGATTAGTTGATTCTGGCTTGCCAGGCTAGGGCACGAGGGAACACTGCAGACTGAGCTACCATACCAGCACAGTCTTTTTGTATGAGATAGTGAGGTCTAGAAAATGATTCCCAGTTGGGTGATGTACGCCACTGTGCCAGCTCTGCAACCATTTTTACCCACTTTCCTGGCTGTCCCTTATGTTTCAACTTAGGCTCCGAGCTCTCACACACACCCATACCATCCCCTCCCATACCTTGGCGTCAGAAGTGACAGCCTGAACAGCGCTGGCAGCGGTACCGTGTTGCCTCTGCCCGGGCCAAACGGAGCGGCTGTCAGACAGACTGTCAAGGGCCACAGCCGAGCCGCTCGCAACGGGCTGCGACAACGTTGGTGCCACACACACACACACACACGTGCGCGTGTGTGTGCAGCCCGCGCGTGCACCGACACTGGCAGCTTCACGTTCCTGACAGCGTCTTGCTGTGGCAGGTTTGTGCGGCGTTGCTAGGAGGAGGACGTCATCGTCATTAAACGTGTTTTTTGGAAGTCTGTTTAAAGATGCGTCTGTCCCCGACTTGCACCGGCGGAGGGAGACGCGCGTCTCTCCGTGCGCGCCGCGTGCTGACGGGCAGTTGAATCGGCCATTGCCGTTTCTGCTAGACACCTCGTCCTCCCCCAAAGCTGAGGCTTTATAGGAGACGGGGAAAAGAAAAAGCTTCTACCAGCGTCGGAGCATGACAGCTAATGCTACGACCGACTGGCTGCTAGCACAAGCAGTGTCTCACAGAACTGCTGCAATTTGGCCCACAAGACGCTTCCTCACAGAACATCTGGTGCAGTATTTTCAAATTAACAGTTACAATGAATAATTAATAGTGGCTACTTAATCATAGCCTGTATTATTGTAACGAATGTGAAGCATTCATATTCAAACTATGAATCCTCTGAGCTTCGTTGAAGCAAATCGATTACATGCCACTGGCTCTCTCTCTCCACGGCCATCCGTAACACCGACACCATTTACTCCTTCAAATCACTCCCTAAGACAGGGCTCCGAACCACTTCAAGGAACGAAAACAAACAGAATTTCACAGAATTTTATTAGGAGCAGAAATGGAAATGAAAAAAAGATTTCTTCAACTGTTCCGGAACAGAAATGGAACATTATGAAATCCACAAAACCGGTTAAAAACTTTTTTTTTCTGTTCCCTATATTTGAACATTTCCTATGTCTGGGAGACTATTTCCGGTTGTGCATCCATCCAACTTTCACTGTCGGTCATCAAGCCCCAAGCATCTGGGGCTCCATCTTGTGGACAGACGAGGAAGTGAATGTAATGGCGTTAATACAGTTGCACTGAAGTTTGTAAGTCCACCAAATATATTCTGTACAAACTATATCTAAACTTAACATTGGACAATGTAAGGAACTTTAAGAACGAACAAAAGTCTAGAGGATACATTTATTAAGCTGTACTGGACATTTGCTGGGTATCGGCTAGCCAAGCTAAGCTATGAGCTAAAGGAGGAAGAAGCCAAACGCACACATTTCAGGAAGTATCACTGATATATTATAGCCGATGGGAGGGGACATCCGATGATGTCACACCTTGTAGCCAATCAGGACAATGGAGGCGTGACTCCGTGCAAGCTACATTTCAGTAACGCTAGTAATGTAACGCGTTGCTTTTTCCGAGGCAGTAACACGTTACCTAGCTAAATAACCTAATTACAATTTTGTTACTTTAATGTTCCATAATGCTCCTTGTCATTCATTTATCAGTGATAATCAAGCTTTCCAATCAAACAATTGGTCCACTTCTAGATTTTATACATTTATTTTGTACATTCATTATGTAAAGTCGAGTTTACAGCCTACTTTCAATAATGTGATTATTAGTTAAACTAGTTGTCTTTTGTTTAAGATGTGTTGCAAGATGTGGAAATATAATTAAAGTAACCAAAAGTAACTAAAGTAATTAACTTAGTTACTTGTAAAATAAAGTATTCACTAAGCTAACATGGTTACTTTTAATAGGAGAAGTCAGTAGCCAGTAGTTGGATTTCTTTTAACAAGTGACTTTGGCAACCTTACCTGGCATGAAAGGATAATACCTTGTTATAAAGATATAGGCAGTGTCCGAAATCGCCCCCTAACCCCCATATAGGGCACTATATGGGGCGCACGCCATTTTGTAGGGGTGTCCGAATTCTCCATGTGCCCTAGATAGGGCACTGAAAGTATCCCACAATGCACCACGAAATGTAGTGAGCATCGCGTGTACCCTAGACGGAGAAATATAACCCATAATGCATTGCGAGACGCATTACACTAATTAAAACGTAGAAGAAGACGACGCGCGCGCTCCAAAACAAAAACAAATAATTATAAATGTGAGTACAATTGATTTTCTGTGATAAAGTATACATTTATTATAAAACAAAACATGCGAATGCTATGGCCAATGCCGACAGGCAATGACGTCACTATGCTACAGCGGTGACGTAAGTTAACAGTGCCGATTCTAGTGTCCGAAATCTCGTCGCTGAGATTGAGTGGACTATATAGTCAGTGCCCTATCTAGG
>OMKY01247229.1:0-10842 GCA_900302395.1 Bregmaceros cantori | reverse complement strand
TGGCAATGATTGGAGCTGTCTGCCAATGATTGTAGAGCCTAGCTCTGCTGGCCTTTGAACGGACACTGGTCAAGTCCTTGGAAAAGACACCAAGCTGGTGCGACAGGGTCACAGACCATTTTCTGGAAAACGAACGGAGGGTGTATATATATATAGACACGTTTTATGATGCAGGACGTCAAATTGGGCTTCCCCTCCTTAAAAGTCCAGCATCCGCCACTGCACTGGAAGTGTGTTTCATCCACTTGAGTCCACTATGATGACTTTACACAGACAGCTATACAGACACTGGAAGTGTGTTTCAGATGGCGGAACAAAATGTCACCTTCCTGGGCATTAACTGGTCTAGCTAGTTGGACCAGTGGATGGACCTACCTGGGCATGTAGAGGACCCTCTCGGCCACCACGAAGCCCACCCTGAAGAACAGGTTGGTGGCCGGGATGAACGGAAGTGACAAGAAGAGAAGACCGACTAGAAGTTCTCTACCTTCATTTCTCTGGAAAGAGAGAGAGCGATAGAGAGAGAGAGAGAGACAGGGGACGACGGAAAGGAGAGAGAGTGAGACAGGAACACAAAAGAGTATTAAAAAGGAACTGAAGTATTTAAAGCGCTGAAATGCACAAACCGGACAGACTGATACTGTCCGGACAGTATCAGTCTACGACCAAAATGAAGACCCACCCTCAGAGCCATGACACAGTGCAGAGCCAGAGCCAGAAGCACCGCCAGCAGCAGGACGGTGGCAGCATTACGAGGGTCTCCGATGTTCTCCACCAGGGGGATGGAGCCCACCTGCCAGTCGTAGCATAGCACGCTGGGGAACACCAGGAGACGGGCGTTGAACCACAGCAGGTACAGGTAGGTGAGGAACCTGGAAGGAGACGAACAGAAGGTACAGGTAGGTGAGGAACCTGGAAGGAGACGAACAGAAGGTACAGGTAGGTGAGGAACCTGGAAGGAGACGAACAGAAGGTACAGGTAGGTGAGGAACCTGGAAGGAGACGAACAGAAGGTACAGGTAGGTGAGGAACCTGGAAGGAGACGAACAGAAGGTACGGGTAGGTGAGGAACCTGGAAGGAGACGAACAGAAGGTGAGGACCCTGGAAGGAGAACCACCTTTTTCAATCCGCTTCAAAATGTTTTCCGATCCACTTGCAGTGGATCCATGGAGTTGTATACATGAACACAACCCACCTCTAGAGTTATATTTAGCCTTTTGGTACCAAGTAAATGAGGCCATTGTTATTGTCACTTTGAACCAGGGCTCCGAACCGGTTCAAGGAACAAAAACGGAAACCGAAAACGAACGGAAATTTACTGAATTTTACGAGTGGAAACGGAAACGAAAAAAGATTTCTTCAACTGTTCCGGAACAGAAACAGAACATTATGAAATCCACAAAACCGGTTAAAAACTTTTTTTTCGTTCTCTATATATTTGAACACATCCTATATATATCCCCTGTCAGTCATCAAGCCGCATGCATCTGGGGCTCCATCTTGTGGACAGACGTGGAAGTGAATGTAATGGCGTTTTAAACACGGTTTTCATGTTAATACAGTTGTGCTGAAGTTTGGAAGTCCACCAAATATATTTTGTATAAACTATATTAAAAAACATAATATTTCACAAAATTAGGAACTTTAAGAACCGGTTCAGAACCGATATTTTGGTGCCGGAACAGTTCCAAGAACGAAAACGTTAAAGATAGGCCTGACTGAACGGTTCAGAAAGGAACGTTTGAAAAATAATTTGGTTTTCAAGCCCTGCTTTGAACGACACACCCCTGCTCCTACAGACAGACAGACAGAGAAAGACAGACAGACTGATATAAAGAGAGTGAGACCTGGTGAGTCGGTGGGGGCAGAAGGAAGCAGGGTTGTCCTGTTCAGAAAACATCGGCATAGAACCTCCCATCAGCCACAGACGCACAGACATGATGAAGGCGACCTGCACATAACACAACTTCATGTCAGATGGGGCTATGCAGTCGTCTCCACTGAGGAACAGATTCATTTTATTTACTGCTTAAAAAGGTACAAGGACCGACTTCAAAACATTCAAGAATCCAACAGTGTTTTATTTTTTATGATTTGTTTTTATCACAACCGTTTCTTTATTTTGTTGTGAAAATGTAAACTATAAACAGTGTCCTGTCGGCCCAGGCGGGCTACATCTAACTAGCATGACATCACTCACATATGCAGAGACCAGGCCAACACGTTTCATCAGAGGATGGTAGAAAACCAGCTGTTCTCGGACACTGGAGCACGCACTGCGCCTGACAGACACACACAACACACAATTAGACACAGACACACACACGGACAACACATACACACCCACAAACACACAGACACACAAACAACACACAGAGATATAGACACACACAAACACACACAAAATGATGTTGTGAGCATTGTGTCGCAAATGGGCGACCTTAAAATGTGACTTAGCCCTCTAGCCCCAGGTACAGCCATGGTCCATGAATAAATAACTAAGTATTTAATTAGCAGTGCTGTATACTTAACATTGGGTTGCAATATTGCAGTTGATATTTCATCATGCATTGTTCTATCTAGAGCTGCAACTGATTAATCGATGAAAATCGATTATCGAATTTCTCTGCAACTAATTTTGTTCATCGATTAATCGACAGCCATGAATTGTTTCCGTGTTTATAATATGAACAATGTTTCAGGTTAATGATCACTACACTTTTGTGCGCTGCAGTAGCGCAGTCGGTTATCAGCGAGTACACTGCAAAAAACACAAATCGCAGTATCGTGGGTTCGCTTCCCCTCCCCGACATCTTTGCCACATGTTTCCTCCTCTTTCTTCATCCTTTTTCCAGCCAAAACTGAATAAAGCTCCGCATGGGGCGCAAAAACAGACATTTGTTCCAATTTTAAAGAACAAAATGAACAGATTAATCGCCAGAAAAGATGGCCGATTAATCGATTATCAAAATAATGGTTTGTTGCAGGGAACAGAGTCTCAATGCAAGAACACAGAGTTGGGCTGTGGTAAGTTACAACCAGAGCTTCAAGGAACAAAAATGAAAACCGGGAATGTTTTGTTTTTTGCTTTTAATCGTACTGGAACAGGAACACTTATTTAAAAATAATGGTGACCGGTCAATACCCAATTTATTTTGTTCCTCAAAGTTTACGGTGAAACACAGGTGCGTTTTGTCCGGTGTCCTCTGCTGCCGTGCGCCTTCCCAGCCACGGCCACGACGAGCGCCAACTTGAATTGAAACACGTTTCTGCTGACAGGAACGAAATTAACTGCTCCGGGAACAATATTGTTTTCTTCTAACCAGTTTGGGAACATCAATTTATAGGTGGAACTCAAAACCGGAAACGTTATAATTCTAAACAAAGCGGTTGGGAAAAAAATATCGGTTCAAAGCCCTGGTCACAGGTGTCTACTAGCCGGAGTGCGGGAGTTAACCTAGACAGTTAGCAGCGGCACAGAGAGAGGGATGAAGTGTGGAGATGAATATATTTCTGAATAAGAACTTTTCCTTACAACCACTCACCGAGACTGCGGGTTGTAGCAGAGCAGCAGGGCATCGTAGGCGACGCACACGCCGAACACAGTGACTCCAGTCTCTTTACTGAGCATGGCACACGTCCCCAGAACCAAACTACTGACCAGGGACACGGGGGACGCGGTAGACGGACAGCTGCTGTCCGATACACACACACGGATACTCCTGCAGAGGACACGGGAGAGAAGGAAGTGGGACGTGTGGTAGAAAATGAGGGAAATAGTCTTCACGGTGGCTAAGAGATGGAAACACCCCGACACGCTGAATATTAAACACTGGATGCTATCACAATATCATTTATCTAAAGCAGAGTTATGGGCGGGACTTGAAAGCAGAATTATTTTTGAAACGTTCCGTTCCGAACGGTTCAGGCAGGTCTCTGCTTAACGTTTTCGTTCCGCCACCAAAATAATCGGTCCTCAACCGGTTCGAAACACAAAAATTTTGTTCGTTCTTAAAGTTCCTCATATTGTGCAATGTTAAGTTTACATATAGTTTATACAAAATATATTTTGTTCTGTGTAACTGTATTAACATTAAATGGGGGTTTAAAACTCCTTTACATTCACTTCCTCGTCTGTCCACAAGGTGAAGCCCCAGATGCATGGGGCTTGATGACTGACAGTGAAATAGTCTCCCAGACATAGGAAATGTTCAAATATATAGGGAACTGAAAAAAACTTTTTTAACCGGTTTTGTGGATTTCATAATGTTCCGTTTCTGTTCCGGAACATTTGAATACATCTTTTTTCGTTTCCGTTTCCGCTCCTCGTAAAATGTACGGTGAAGTATACGTACAGTAATATAAGAGAAATGTGTGCTTCTTACCTAATATAGGAGAGAAAGGTCAGTAGGAAAAGAAGGCACGCCATCACATCTGCTCTGCCAACAATACCAGAAACCTGCACATACACACAAAGACACACACATTAATTCATTTTATTCATTCACACACACACATAAATTCATTTTATTTCAGGAGACGGGACAGTGTGCTCACCCCCGCCCCCTCCCCCTTCATTGTCAGTAAAACGCCAAACATAATATTATTAATAATAATAATAATAATGATAATAATAATAATAATAATAAAAAACCTAGAAGCACTCGGAGATTGCAAACATGCCTAAAGCTAGTCTAACCTAAATTATTATTTAAACATTTTATTTATTTATATTTAATGTAATTATTGATTAAAAAAAACAAAAAAAAACGCAATTTGCAGATTGAAGAAAAACACGCAAAGAAGTGCTCGTGCCAGGATTCGAACTCGGGATGTTGTCGTTAAAGTGAAGTACGTTACCACTGAGCTATACACGCTGATGCAAAGATGGGGAGCAGACGACCTTAAGTTGGTGTCGGCAGCGCGTCCGCTATGTTTTAATTCTGAAACATCCCGAACGCGATTGGAAACGGCACCGCCGTTCAAAAAAGGGCATCGGCCGTTTGGGAGACTAAATGCGGCTCGGGCGCAGTTGCAGGAGACATCAATATCAAATCAAACTTTACTTAAATAGCACTTTTCATGCAGAGCAATGTTGCTTATAGGCTAAGGTAATGCACCAAAATTTAATCACTTCTTTCTTTCATCATTTCCAACAACTTTGGAAAAACATAACCTGCTCCGCGAGCTCCGCCCCGGTAATAAAAATTGTTAACATGAACTGACACTAGAGCTGGCGAACACTCACGGCCTCGGTGTGAACAGGGTGCACAGCAAACAGGGCGGCGGTGAGGAAGGCGGGGTGGGCGTGGCCAAACACCCAGCGCTGACAGGTGTGCAGCAGCAGACAGGTGACGAGGACGTGCAGACACACGTTGACCAGGTGGAAATACAACGGAGTCAGCCCGGCCAAGGCCACGTTCAGCCTGAGGTACAGGGAGAAGGCTTCAACATCTATACCTCACCTAAACTATGGATATGTGTGGAGTAGCGCTGCAACCAGGGCTCCGAACCGGTTCAAGGAACGAAAAGAAAACCGGAAACGAACAGTCATCAAGCCCCATGCATCTGGGGCTCCATCTTGTGGACAGATGAGGAAGTGAATGTAATGCTGTTTTAAACCCAGTTTTCACATTAATATAGTTGCACTGAAGTTTGAAAGTCCACCGAATATATTTTGTATTAACTATATCTAAACGTAACATTGCACAATATAATGAACTTTAAGAACGACCAATATTTTGGTGGCGGAACGGTTCAGAGAACGAAAACGTTAAACATAGGCCTGCCTGAACCGTTCAGAACGGAACGTTTTTCAAAAATAATTTTGTTTTCAAGCCCTGGCTCTGGCTGCAACTAACCATTTTATTATTAAGTCATTTTTTTATTATTCATTCTTTATTGAGAGAGAAAGTGACAGGATCAAATCGGAAACTGGGATGAATAGTTAAGGGGAGACATTGCAGAAAAGTTCTCTACCCGCTCTGCCACCGCGCGCCCACCACTAACGGGGAGCAGGTCGATACGTCGCATCGCAAATATGTCCCGCAGCTATCAGACGCTACGTCTGCAGGGAGCAGACGCTACGTCCTCCACTAACGATTATTTTGATCATCGATTAATTGCCCATTTTTCCTGATGAATAATCAATTCATCGGTTCATTTTTCCATCAAAAAGGTATCGAGTATTAGCATGAATTATTCTTCAATATTAATGTTGCAAACTGTTTTTTCTGTTTAGCTTTCTCCACTCATTGCTAACATTTCCATTTTTTAATTTTAGCCTGCAAGAGCCTGCTACTCTTCTCCCAGGCCTACTGTTTATTGTATTCGGACCATGACACTGGGAATGGGGACTGGCACTGGCAACGACATGTTTTAAACACGTTTGAGTGGAAGTTGGCCAAACAAGCAAACGATTAATCGATTATCAAATTAGTTGGCAATTATTTCAATAATTGATTAATCGATTAATTAAATCCTTCCCATTTTGTGCGCTGCAGTAGCTCTGTTAAGAGTGAATGCACTGCAAAACACACACATGACATGATGGCACGGAGAATCGTGGGCTCGCTGCCCAGCGACAGGTTTGCTGCATGTCTCCTCCCCCTTCTTCACCCGTTTTCCAGCCAATTCTAAAGCTGAAAAATGGGCCAAAAAGAAAAACATGAATAAATAATCGTTCGGATTTCAAAGGAAAAATTAACCTGACGATTAATTGATTAATCGTCAGTATAAATGGCCGATTAATCTCAGTGAAATGAAAATGGACGCATTTAGAGGAAGATATGCATGCCCACGGAAAAAGCAACAATACAATTCTTTTGTTGTGTGGCCGCCCAATCTGCCACCTACAGGACATATTCTGTTATTGCACACTTTAACACAAAATCCACACGGAGATATGAAGGTGACGAGGCATAGAACATCAGCGCACCAGCACTAATTATCCAGGAATTACTACCGACACAGTATTACTGTACAAGGGCAGAAATGATTTAAATGGGATATCCAAATCAATTATTTAAAGGTGCGTTGTGAAACTATGTTATTCTAATAACACCGTGCATTCCATGTGATAATATTAATATTCATGGTCATTACAAATATTTATTAGTATAAATATGCATTACCCGTTTATAACATTTGTTAGATATTAGATAGAACAAAGTTAGTGCCATATATATTACATTCATCAATTAAAGGCTCACTGTGAAACTATGTTCTAATAACCACATGCATTTAATTCGGTAATTAACCGTTATAACCATGACCATTACAATTTACACATTTTATTATGATTGTTATAAACATGTATTAACCCTTTACATTGTATAAAATATTAGATAATACGTGTCATATTGGTGAATTAATAAATTGAATGTTCTTGTTGTCTGGAACACACTACCAACTTTCACAACATAGGGTGGATGGTCCTAATGTGGGCCATTTTTTGCAGCGTCCTAATGTGGAAGAGTGAAATGTAGTGTTGAAAGGTTGAACTTAATGTTAGACACATTACCATAGTTTGCTTTTACCATAGTTTCACTGACATGCATTAGTTTAGGGAGGAGCCAGAGACACTGGAGCTTAGGTGTCCCACATTAGGACAATCCATCCTACATGTTGCACATGCGAGTAATCTGTTGGTGATGGGTAAATAGATAGTGCAGCTCAATTCATTGTGTTTCCCCAAAGACTGCAGTAAAAGGCAAATGCAGGGGCTCTTTGGCTCCATTACCGGGGACCTGTCTCACCCCCTCTCTAACGATTTTAAGCTCCTCCCATCAGGCCGCAGGTACCTGGTACCTATGACAAGGACCAAGAGACATAGGTCCAGCTTTGTCCCCGCAGCCATTATCCACTCTAATAAGGGACGGTGATAACTGGTGGTTGTCAGAGGGGACAATTTTTGACACATGTAATGCAGCATAAGATGATGATGGGAGGTGGATTTTTATCTTTATAGTTCTGTTTCATATTTATTTTATGCCATTATTGTACTGTGCAGTGTATTGTTGTCATGTGATTGGTTGAATGTCTGTTCATTCACTGCAACCTGAATTTACCTGTGGGTACAAAATAAATCATTCATTTATTTCCCAGTTACACTTGTCAGCTCCTCCGAGTGGAGTCGCCCCAATCATTACAATATCGTCAGAGTCCATTTGAAAGAACATCCGTTTCATTGTTTCCACCCCATTAGAGTGCAGCGTAAATAAATGTCATTCGAGATCAAGCTGACAATCAGTCACTAATCAGGCAGAACACCCCTGTCACTTTTAGAGCTTACCGGCAGGAAATATTTCCAGGGTTCAGGAAATATTTCCAGGGTTCTCTGTGCTCGACCAAGACTTCTATGCAAAAACATGTCGATGAAACACAATATGAAATTTTGACAGTATTTTTTTAAATTCTTAATTATACTGATACATGCAGCATCAGTATATACGGTGTTTGAATGCAAATGTGTATTTGCATTATTTGCTCCACTGTCAATAATCCACTAACGACTGGGGAATCCTTTATCTTCTCTCTTAAGTTTCTAATGTTCGAAAAGCTAATTCTTATTACTTGGGCAGATTAAGGACAAACATCAAGAGATAAGGTGGTAATGTACAGGTGGATATACCGGTATAGTGCATTTACATATATTTTACTTTGTATCTATTAGAAGATGACTTCAAAATATATACCACAAATACAGTGTGTATGAAAACTTGTACTCATGATGAATCAGTGTTGCCAAAAGAAGAAAGTAAATAAACTACTTTTAAAATGTAATGTTATGTTTGATTACTTGTTACTTTCTTTTAGAAGTAACTATGTTAGATTACTCGTTACCTTCTTTTAAAAATAACTAAGTTACATTATTTTAATTACTTTTCAGTACATTATATTCATGCACCACATCAATATCATCTTCCAGATCATCTTATCTGTACTTTGCACCGGTTAACAAGAGAAAATCCTAGTCTGTGTACTTGTGTGATTGACAATGGCAATAAAACTGATTCTGTGAATGAGTAATCTTAAGTCTTTCTCCCCGGGATGCTACAGTGGTCTCCTCACGGCACACATGCTACTGGTGCCTGCCCTGACGCATCATGGCCGACTTGGACCCTGGCACCGGTCAACCACACACAGAGAACCCAGAGCCACAAGTTGTGTTGTTGGCCCCACCCCCGCACTTTCTTCCGGTTGCAGGTCAGCACTGACTAATCTACAAGGATATCACAAGCTTTGATTGATTAATTGTCTATAATTGAGTTCGTCACTGAAATAATGACCGCCAAGGAGGTCTTTGTTGTTCTGTGAACACAAATGGTGAAAAGTTATAGGAATATCGTTTCATTTCATGAAATTTGAGATGATCTGGTCCAGGACATTTTTAAACAATTCTTTCATAAAATTACTGAAAAAGTTATGGACTGATTTTCATGACTACCAGTGGTACTGGGCAGCCTGCAGCGTGAGCACTGATAACTGTAGCAGTGGGCACCCGCAATGACGGCTTACTATGTGCCCATCGAACCGGCCACCGTTTTGTTTATGGCACAGGAGCCACACGTGGTCATTGTGTATGACAATTTCATACACAGTGATGTCCCTTCCCCTTTAATACAAGAAACATGACCCAAGCTTTCTAATTTACAGTTGTCAAATAGGAAACGTGTGTGTGTGTGTATGTGTGAATTACATTTTGTAAGGCAACCTCACTTTTTCATTGAATTTTTCATTTCATTTTCACAACATAAATTGTTACTAATTTGTCAAAACAATGTTTCTTACTGCTTTTTATAAAGAAATACAATTCATATTATGCACAATTAAGCTCTGCATTTTCGGCCGGCCCTCCATAATATTTTCAGTATCCGATGGAAAAAATTATTGCCCACCCCTGCTCTAAGGTATGGAGGGACATATACAGATACTTTCAAATACCCTGGGAACATTTCCTGATGTCACACAACATGCAAAGCTTTTATGATTATTAACAGGCATCATGTAACACAATGCGCACATGCCAACACTATGCAGTATGTATTAGGGGTGCAACGGATCGCTGTTGATGCGTGATCCGTTCGGATCGCGTCTGGTCCGCGGTCCACACACGTGTACCGCGAACCAATTTAAAAAATAAATAAATAAAAAGGCACGGGCAGTAGCGCTTTTTGTCCGCCAGATGGAGCCATAGCGATAGGGATGTTCTCCATAGGACATTTACACAGAGATGTGCAATGAAAATGGGTGTTGTTGCACTTTAACTTCTTCTCCATGTTGTTCAGGAAGATGAGGATGTGCATTATTGTACTTTATGTCATGTCACTCAGACACTGTCTCATTGAAGATAAGTGAGGCAAGCTGTTTACTGTTTTTTATGTTAAAAAGAAGATATATCTCCCTCTTGAAATTTATTTCATATATTGTTTTAATAAACAAAAGAGAAACTTTTTTTTTTTTTTGCGATAATCCGTGATCCGCGACCTCTGATCCGAGGGTCGGTCCGAACCGTGAGTCTCTTGATCCGTTGCACCCCTAGTCTTAAGCGACCCTAATGCACCTTTTGAATTGTTATCTTTTTTTGTTTTTTTGTTTTCAGGTAATGGAGTACCTGATTGGCGGAGATGTCAAATCTCTTCTCCACATTTACGGCTATTTTGACCAGTCCATGGCTGTGAAATATATTAGTGAAGTGGCGCTGGCATTGGACTACCTGCATCGCCACAGCATCATACACAGGTGAGGGAACAGAGTTGAATGGGATCTGGATCAAAGCAATCAAGTCGAGGGAATAAAGTAGAGCTGCGACCGATTGATCGATTCATCGATTATTGAAT